>OX451738.1:1223762600-1223970100 GCA_948472305.1 Vicia faba | reverse complement strand
GAGACAGGAAAGAAGACACTCCAGAGACGGGCGTGTAAGAATCAACCAACGAGCACCACGCTCGAAAGAGGCCCAGCACGACCATGACCGTCGTGCCCGACAATATTACAGGTCCCTATCTCTGTCTCCGGAGAGAAGCGACGAGGACGACCCCCGCGGTCCCCTGTTGCAAGCTATCATGGAAGCGCCCATCCCCCCGGGCATAGAGAAACCCCCGCACTTGAAGGAGTACGATGGAGTCGCAGACCCGGTCGACCATATAGACGGGTTCGAGGCTATGCTGCATTACCACAATGTCGGGGGGCCCATCAAATGCCGACTATTCCCCACGACTCTCAGGAAGGCGACAATGGACTGGTACAAAGGACTCGCCCCGGGCTCAATCACCTCGTGGCGAAACCTGAAAAACCAGTTCATCAGTTCATTCACGGCTTCTCGGCGGCATCCAAAGACCGAGGCGACTCTCGAGGCCATCATCCAAAGACAGGATGAAACCTTAAGGGAGTTCATCAATCGCTTCAACCGGGAAGCTATATAGGTCCCCTGCGTGGACCATATGAAGAGATATCTGCTGGAGAGGGGCCTCCTCCCCGGCACGGAATTCAGAAAAGCCGTGGGCATCGAGCCACCCAGGACATTCGACGCCCTCCTCGAAAAATCTCGGGCATACAGGGACTACGAGGAGAGGGAAGCGGCCAACAGAGCCCGAGACCCCAGGACTCGCGGGTCCAACAGCAACTCACGCCAGGAAGCTCCTCCTCCTCGACGAACCGGGGAGAAAAGAAAAGAAGACAGACCCCGGGAAGTCCGAGAACAAAGGGGAGCCTCGGGGCGTTTTACCGAGTACACTCTGCTCACAGCTTTCCGCGAGCGCATTCTGGCAGAGTGTGCCAGCACTGACTTCAAGGACGGCGGTGTCAAACGTCCCCGACCTGCTCCCGCCAAGCCCGGAGCAGACAAGAACAAATATTGTCAGTACCATAGGAGCCATGGTCATCTAACTGAGGATTACGTCCACCTCAAGGACGCCATCAAAACCCTCATCAAAGGAGGGAGGCTCACACAATACCGGCGAAGCGACGCTCCCCGTCATGACGCCCAAGAGACAAGGGAACCGGAGGAAGATGCCCGACCATCTGACGAGTCGGTCCCCATCCAGACCGCCTTCTCCGTGACCAGGCCCGAGGACTTCGACATCCCCGAACACCTGCAGGAGCCGCTCACAACACACAGCAGGTGGGAATATTTCCCCTCCGCCATGGTCATCAACGGTGGCGGATTTAACGACTTGACCATTAATTCGGCTAAGAGGAAGCTAGACGAGCTGGTCGACACGGTGCCCCCGCAAACAGTGACGTTTGAAAGGGTGAAGGGCAGGTCAGAACCCATCACCTTCTACCTAGAAGAGCTCCCCGGCGGAGCCCCAAACGCGGTCATCCCCTTACTGATAAGGGAAAGAATGGCCAAATTTGATGTGCATCGCATCCTCGTCGATAAAGGAAGTTCCGTCGACGTAATGTATAGCCAACTGTTCCGAACTCTACAGCTGGACGACTCTCATCTCTCGCCATATGTAGGGTCGGACTTACAAGGTTTCAACGGCTCGAACTCCAAGCCTTAGGGGTATGTCGAGCTCCTGGTTACATTCGACGAAGGAACAACGACAAGACAAGTCAAAGTACGCTTCCTCGTCATCGATTGCCCGTCTCTGTACAACTGCATCCTGGGGAGACCAACACTGGCAGAACTGACAGCAGTGCCCTCGACCGTCCACCTGAAGATGAAATTCTACACCAAAAGGGCACGGGTAGCTACTATCCAAGGAGACCTGGCCACTGCTCGGAGGTGTTTCAATGCTGCATCTAAGGGACGCGACACGGTCGACGTGGGGACAAGGCCCGCCAAAAGGACACGACAGGAGCCCGACAAGCAGGAGTCCGTCAAAGAAGAAGTCCAGAAAGCTCCACCAAAGGTCGACTCTATAGCTCTGGACGCTCGTTTCGACCAGGACGAACCTCCCAACGGCGAGCAAGTTCTACTCCGACCAATACCGGATGGGGATTTTGAGCTCGTCCCCCTCGGCACAGACCCGAGCAAAGGAGTGAAGATTGGCAAGGATCTCCCTGACCTGGCAAGGATGCAAATCAAGGCCTGCTTGCGCGAGAATGCTGACCTTTTCTCCTTGAGCGCAGTGGAGATGCTCGGACTCGACCCTGAGGTCTCCTGTCACCACCTCGCCATAGATCCTGCCGCTAGGGCCGTAGTACAACGTAGGCGTAGGCAGTCCCCAGAAAAAACGGAGGCTGCTGAAAAAGCTGTAAAAGACCTCCTAGAGGCAAATTTTATTTCTGAAGCCCGGTATTCCACCTGGCTGTCAAACATTGTACTTGTTAAAAAGAATAATGGAAAATGGAGGATGTGTGTTGACTATACCGATCTCAATTGGGCCTGTCCGAAAGATGCTTTCCCTTTGCCGAACATAGACATGTTGGTCGACAACTCGGCCGGCTACAAAACATTGTCGTTCATGGATGCCTACTCGAGCTATAACCAAACCCCGATGGTCGTGGGTGACAAACACTGCACGGCTTTCATGACCAGCTCGGGCAACTATTACTACAACGTAATGCCCTTTGGACTGAAAAACGCCGGGGCAACTTACCAGCGCATGATGAACAAGGTTTTCCACAAATAGATTGGGGACATGCTCGAGGTGTATATGGAAGACATGATCGTCAAATCCCGAGCAGACACCGACCATGCAGCACACCTCAAGTCAGTCTTTGCCCAAGCAAGACAATGTAAAATGAGATTCAACCCCGAGAAATGTACGTTCGGGGTCAAGGCAGGAAAGTTCCTCGGATTCTACCTGACAAAACGGGGGATTGAAGCCAACCCCGACAAATGACGGGCGTTCTCCGACCTCCCGACACCAACGTCGAAGAAGTCAATACAAATCATGAACGGCATGCTCACGTCATTGTCCCGCTTCATCGCGAGGTCCGCTCAGCACGCCCTCCCCTTCTTCAAACTCCTTTGTAAGGAAGCAACCTTCGAATGGAACGAGGAGTGTGAACGGGCGCTGCGCCACCTAAAGCAAAGTCTATCTCAACCACCCGTACTATCTTGACCAGCCGACGGGGAGCCACTATTCTTATACTTGGCCGTCTCGAACGAAGCCATCAGCGCGGCTCTTATCCGCGAGACCACTGACGGACAGAAACCTGTCTACTTCACGAGCAAAGCCCTACAAGGACCCGAAAGCAGGTACCAACAGATAGAAAAGGTAGCTCTAGCCCTCGTCAATGCGGCGAGGAGACTCAGACACTATTTTCTGGCCCACACAGTCATCGTGCGAACCGACCAGCCAGTGAGGCAACTCCTGGGTCGGCCTGACATGGCGGGTAGAATGTTGAAATGGTCCTTGGAACTCTCCGAATTCGACATTCAATACGAGAGTAGGAGAGCCCTGAAAGCACAGGCCCTGGCCGACTTCGTCGCGGAAATTACCACTCATGACCCACCCGCGGGGAAGGAACACAAGTGGACCATCTTCGTCGATGGAGCATCCAGCTCGGCCGGAAGTGGCGCAGGAATCCTTTTGGAGAACGAGGAAGGCGTAGTGATCGAACACTCCTTAGCTCTATCCTTCCCGATGTCGAAAAACCAAGCAGAGTACGAAGCCCTGCTCGCAGGACTGAGGCTAGCCGAGGACCTGGGAGCCCACGAGATACAGATCTACACGGACTCCCAACTCGTCGCCTCCCAAGTCCAGGGGAGTTACCAAGCCAAGAACGACAACCTCGTCGAATACTTAAACTTAGTCAAAAAATACATGACAAAGTTTGAACGAGCGGAAATTTCACATGTCCCCCGCGAGCAAAACACAAGGGCAGACATATTGTCCAAACTCGCGAGCACGAGAAAGAAGGGCGGGAAAAAATTCGTCATCCAAGAATCCCTAGCACACCCGAGCATTGGAAGATCCTCGACGCTAGTCGAGGTCCACGCCATAGGGGATGCCTCATCCTGGATGACCCCGGTTTACAATTTCTTGACGAAGGGCGAACTCCCCTCAAACCAGACCGATGCGACCATCACAAAGCGACGAGTATGCTCCTACGTGGTGCTCGAGCACAAACTGTATCGCAGGGGATTATCCATCCCCCTCCTAAAATGCATCGACGAATCCACAGTCTCCGAGGTACTGCGGGAGATACACGAAGGGATTAACGCCCAACACATGGGCGGTAAGTCCTTGGCGAGGAAAGCTCTTCGAGCGGGGTATTACTGGCCGATGATGCAGCAGGACGCCAAGGAACACGTTAAGAAGTGTGACAAGTTCCAGAAGCACGGTGACATGCACCTCGCCCCCCCTCACGAACTGAGCATACTGTCGTCCCCATGGTCGTTCGCATGGTGGGGTATGGACATCCTCGGGCCCTTCGTACAGGGGACTTACCAAAATAAATTCCTCATCGTGGCCGTGGATTACTTCACGAAATGGATAGAAGTCGAGGCCCTCGCGAAGATCACCTCGCACAACATCCTCCGCTTCTACAAGAGAAACATCCTCGCCAGGTTCGGAATCCCGAGGGCACTGGTGACCGACAACGGCACCTAATTCACTGACCACGGGTTCCAAGACTTCGTCACCAGACTAGGAACGAAACAACACTTCACTTCGGTCGAGCACCCTCAAACTAACGGGCAAGCCGAAGCTACGAACAGAGTCATCCTCCGAGGACTCAAACGCCGACTCGGCGAAGCAAAGAGGGGATGGGTCGAGGAGCTGCACAACGTCTTGTGGGAATACCGCACCACGCCCCACTCAACAACCGGAGAGACTCCATTCCGACTAACATACGGAACCGAGGCCGTCATCCCGGTAGAAATCATGGAACCATCCAGACGGACAGAGAACCCCCTCGACGAAGAAATGAACGACGAGGCACTCAGGGACGAGCACGACTTAGTCGAGGAAATCCGATCTGGGGCGGCCCTCCGCGAAGCCACCCTAAAACAACGAGTGGCTCTGCGCCACAACGACAAGGTCATTAAGCGCGAGTTCAAAATCGGCAGCCTGGTATTACGAAGGAACTAGAAAGACTCCCGCAAAGGGAAGTTGGCCGCGAACTGGGAAGGGCCTTATCGCGTCCACTACACCACTGGTACCGGGGCATACTACCTCGAGCAACTAGACGGAGAACCACTACCACGACCCTGGAACGCTGCTAAACTAAAGCAGTACTATAGTTAAAAACCATCAACGCCGAGGACCCTCGACCGTCGACACCCGCGCCTGGTCAACGAGGAAAAACGTCCGACCCCGTAGAAAGGCCAAGGTACAGGCCCGACCTACGCCCAAACGGCATGACATCATTCAAACCAATGAGTGTTAACGATAGTGCCCGACGTGGACGCCTCAATCGAGCTCCACCGTCGAAGTACCTGCAGGGCAGAACACCCAGCTCGCGATGGGCAGTTCACGCCGCGGGTGAATAACCCTGATCCGGGTCATGTACCCGAACAAGCGGCTTCGCTCCGCACGCCCAATGAATCTCGAAGAACGTCGGGTCATCCAAAGGGTCGAAAAGAAATCTCTCCTCGAGGTCATCGCTTAGGCGAATCCAGCCACCAAATAGAAAGCCGAGCACAGGCACAAACAAAAGACTTAGGCAAACTTGCCAACAAAGTCACAACCACATACGAGCAAGACTCGGGCCCGTAACTTAGGCCAATTTTAGCGCAAAAACGTAAAACACAAGCATGGGCAAACAATGAAAAATCGAAACAAACATTCATTTGAAATGCCCGTAGGCAACAAAACAAATAGAGATATACCGACCAAGATGGCCGGCAATGTCCAAGAAATACAAAGAACGGGCACGCAGGCCCAAAAAGTAAAAATGATCGGGCACGCAGGCCCCGAAACGAACATCAATAAAGGCGCGTAGGCCTTATCAGAACCTCACAAATCAACTTCCCCGGAGCTATCACCACCGACAACAGGAGACTCGGTCGGAGGCACGACCTGACCATCAATGATCTGGGACATGTAACCCACTCCTTCGGTATTCAGACCGGGATTCAACAGAGAGAGCTGGCTGACCGCGGCTTCAAAGCCATCCGCCATAGCACCGACACAGTCCACCTCGAGGAGTTGAATACGAGCGACCAGTTCTGATCGACTCCGCAAAGGAGCCGTCTCCTCCGACTCATCCTCGGCAGGGAGCATGGTGGCCTTTAATTCCTCAACCTCTCTGGAGAGGTTCCCGTTGTCAATTTCCATACGTTCCCGGTCCACGGAAATAGTCCCTCTCCTCGGCAATCTTCCCCGAGTTCTCTTTCTCCACAGCCAGCAACTCCGTCTCCGCCGCCAACAGCTCGGCTTGCTCGCGGAACATCTCCTCGGAGCGCTCCAGGGAAGCCTTCAACTTTCGAGAACTCGAAGTAAGGGCAACTTTCTTCTGTTCCAGCTCCTTGATACAATCAAAATCTGCCCCCTCATCGGCCAGCACGACGGCCATCTCAGCCATCTTGACCAGCCCGACCATATTGGCGGCCAGATGCCTTCTCCGACTCTCCTTGCTCATCCGCCTAATGGTGTCAGCTTCATCAGCACTCACGGACAAGGGATATCCCTCGAAGAAACCCTCCTCTTTAAAACAAGGGGGCACCTCGAAGGACCTCACCGCACTGGAGTCTTCGCCGACCTCCGGTTGGCTTTCCACCCGATTCCTCTTCCTTGGTATCAGATCGGTGTGTGGCTCGGCATCCTGGGCGTCCGGGGTCCCTCCCGAAGCAGCTCCCAGGCTAGTTGGCAAGCCCATCCTCGTCGCCTGAGAAACGCCCGGGCTAGTTGGCGGGCCCATCCTCGTCGCCTGAGGAGCTCGCACCAACCTCTTGTTAACCTTCTTATCCCGTGTCAGCTTCAGGAGCCTCTCCTTTCGTCCAGCCATGAGACCTGCATAAAATGACCCCGGGTTAGTGACGAACAAGTAACAAGTGAAGAAATTCAAACAAGACAAAACAATAACGACCTAGCAGGTTCGCGGCCTGCCCGAAGGACCGGCACTCCACAAGTGCCTTCGTATAGATCGGCCTGGCCTCGAAGGTCAGATAACCTTCTTCGTCAAGAATATCCTTCCCCTCCCTCGTGGCCCACAGGGCGGGGAAGAAACTATCGACATACCGGCAGAGAGTACCATAAGCCTTCTCGTCTTCGGTGCTCATCTCGCCCGCGGACGTATGGTAGTACCCGGTGCCATGCTCGTAGTGCCGCGAGGTCCAATGCAAGGGAAATTTGGCCACGCACCCTAACACCGGGTGTCCCTCGTCGTCTAGAAGGGCTTCCCCGTGATCGTCGGTCACGACCATTTCTTTCTCATATACAGACTCTAAACCTGTTGTGGTAACTGGCCTCACAATGTACCACTTGTCCTTGAAGCCTCGCACGGAATCCATGTAGATCCTGAACAGTCTCTTCGACTGCTTCAGGGATACCCAGCTATGCCTACCTCCCCGGGAATAGCGCTGTAAGTGGAAGACTCTGAAGAAGAGGGGTATGGTCTCCTCAATCCTTAGAAAACGACACGTCATCTCGAACGCCCGGATGAAAGCAAGCGAGTTTGGGTGAAGCTGCGACGGGGCCAGTTCCAGATGGCTGAAAACCACGACCTGAAAATCGCTGAAGGGGAGCTTTAACCCCAGGTCCTTGAAAGCTATCTCGTACACCAGGAACCCATACTCGGGGAACTCCGAGCAAATCCGGGCAGTAAGAGTCGGCCTACTGACGACAAAGTTCTTTTGAAAACCGGGCTGACTACCGCCCTGTTCGATGATGGTGAATGCACTTCGACTACATCGACTATATGCCGAAGCAATCCCTCTGGGCTCGGCGCCCACCCATTCCAGCAAAGGGTCGTCGATGGTATCAACCAAATTCACATTCTCCTCGACACTTTGGTCTTCCACCTCAGTGCGCCCCGAGGAACACGGTTCGTCGGCCATGGTTACCTACAAAGCACAAGAAACCGGTCAATTGGGGGGAAAATCCACACGCTCGCCATAACGGACGGGATGAAGAGCGCGACAAGCCATATCACTCCACGCGCGACTAAAAAAGTTGGTGTCTCGAAACAAAAAGAGAAGTCACCTCCCCGACTCCCAGATACCACGACAAGTCTCCCTACAGATCGCCTAAGTGGGCCAACATCTCGACCACTCACGAATATGTCGACCTACGCTATGAACGTGGCGAGCGATATCATGAGTCTCAAAACTAAAGCCATGAGTTTACCGGGCACTACCAAGAATTAGGCACCCTGAATCATGAAGATCCCGGGCAGCACTGCGAGTCAAATACCTAAATTATGCATTTACCGGGCACAAACATGCGTTTGCCGGGCATAAACATTGATTTGTCGAGCTAAATACGAATATATCGGGGCTAATCCCAGGCATACAGTCTCTAAACGTCTAAAAACAATGAAAAATATCATGCATCACAGAGGAAAAGCAAAGGAGACAAGACGCTTACTTGGAATCAGGAAGGAAGTGCGACGGCGGAAAGAGGAATCGGCGACGGAGATCACGGCGGTCCTATGAATATCTGGGAAGAACAGCAGCAGCAGAAGCAGAGGAAAGAGGAGAAACGCGAAGAGGAAAAACATATTCTGGGGCCCAAGGACCCTAAAATTCTGGCTGCAGATACTCAATGTCACGTTCAATGTTATGACACCGTATCTGACTTTCTATAAGACAGTAAATACAAAAGCAGTAAAGAACACAGTCAATTGTTTACCCAGTTCAGTGTGCAACAACACCTACTCTGGGGGCTACCAAGCCAGGGAGGAAATCCACTATAAGAGATATTAATTCAGGAATAAACCAACCAGTTTATCTCCTTCACTTAAGACCTACCCAATGCAACTTCAATCTAAGTATAACTTAAACCTGAGTTCCTACTCACTCCCCCTCAATCACAGCAGTGATACATAAAAGAATTTGACTAATGAATTGATGAAGACACTCTTCAAAACATACACTTGATTATGCTTCACAGCTTTTTAATCAAGCAACACAAACACTCTTGCTTCACAACTTTGAGTGATATACAAACCTAACTTGACTTTGCTTCACAGCTTTAGTCAAGAGACATACAAACACTCTTGCTTCAAAGCTTTGAGTGATACACAACCCTTACAATTAAAACCTATTCCAAATCACTTATCACAATGATAATTGCTTGGATTACAATAGTTGAAACTATACAACTTCTAAATGATCTTCTGTCAAAAAAGGGATACGTTCCAAGACAGCAGCTCTGTTGAATATATAGCAGCTGCATCTTCAGTTAGGGTTTCCACAAAAAGCTAGGGTTCATTCCGTTTAACCTTAAGACTAGGTCACAGGACTAGATCAACCAGGTTGGGGTTGAGCTAGGTTAACCCAAAGAAAACGCAGGATTCTGTTCTGGAAAGACTGAGTCATTTTCCTGAAAAAACTCAGAATTAACCAAATTGCATACCTGTTAGTTCAGAACATGATGTCTTAACATTTGTTATGACATCTGAATTCCTGTTTACTGATTTTGGTAAATGTGATCATTTTGCAAAATGCTCAGATACACACTCATAAACATCAGTACCTGTATGACAATATTTTTCTGCAAAGGTACCTAATAAATCTGTACCTAATAAACTAGAATGTTATGACATCAGTCATGACATTCATACACCTGGTTTTACCAAAAATGCATGTCAATACCTAAATAACTACAAACTCCCCCTTTGGCAGATTTTTGGCTAAAGACCCTAAGCAATCAGAGATAGATAGCAGCAGAATAAATATGACTGCAGAAAAATGGAATGTCAAATAAAGTCTACCAAAATATATCTCCCCCTCTTTAGCCACTAATGGGCTAAAGATACATGTTCTTAAAAGTTATACAGTCATCCAGAAAAAGAAATAAGAACAGCAACTAAAAACTGAACACACTTCCAAACTCTACCAGGTACCAGCACCAACTCCACCAACCTTTAAGCACTGTCATCAGACTCAGAGGATTCGGGCTTCTTCCTTTTCTTGTGAGCAATGTCAGCATTCTTCTCTTTGTCTGATGTTTCAACATCCTTAGAGACATCTGGATTTGTTTCAGCATTTGAACTTTCTTGATTTAAAGGAACAGAAATGCCATGAACTAAGTGGTTCTCATTCGGAATTCTTGAAACAATTTTATCTATTGCTTGACGAACATAGGCTGACCCTTCCCTATTTGCAATTTCAGGGGGAACTGAAGAAGAAGGATGAGATGGATTACCAGAGGCAGAAGCTTGGGACCTTCCTGCATGTCTTGTTCTCAGCTCTTTGACCTTGGTGGGGTTAGTATCCACTTTTCTAAGAGAAGAGATCTCCAGGACTTCAGAGTCCAGACAAGAAGAGATTGTCCTAGAATCTTGATCAGAGGAAGAGGTTGAAATAGTCGTATTGGATGATGATGGTGTTTGAGACATTTTGACAGTCTTAGAGGACCAACAGCAACTGAAGAGAAAATTCTGATTGAGAGACTGGGTTTTGATGAGAAGACGAGAAGGGAAGGAAGAAAAGGAGTGTCTATTCAACTTCTTAAAAGAATTGAAGGAAATGGGAAAATATAATTTTAGCCCAATCAGAACAAGCATAACTCCTTTAACCCTTGTTTTAAGCAAAATTAATTGCTACAATTCCTCATGTTGGCAAATACCCAACTTACCCCTCAAGTTTTCAAATTGATTTGCATCAAGAGCCTTGGTAAAAATGTCATCCAGCTGTAGCTCAGTGGCAACATGTTCCAATTTGATTGTCTTCTCTTCTACGAGGTCTCTGATAAAGTGATGTCTTATGTCAATATGTTTGGTCCTACTATGCTGAATGGGATTCTTGGAAATGTTGATTGTACTCAGATTGTCACAGTACAATGTCATAACATCTTGTGTGACATTATACTCAGTAAGCATTTGTTTCATCCAGATCATTTGAGAGCAGCTACTACCAGCTGCAATGTATTCAGCTTCAGCAGTAGAGAGAGACACACAATTATGTTTCTTGTTGAACCAGGAAACCAGATTATTTCCCAAGAAGAAACATCCTTCAGAGGTGCTTTTTCTATCATCAGCACTACCAGCCCAATCAGCATCACAGTAACCAGTCAGAGTTGGTTCACAGCCATGAGAATATAGCAACCCATAGTTGTAAGTTCCACTCACATACTTCAAAATTCTCTTCACTTGATTGATATGACTGACTTTGGGATCAGTTTGGTATCTTGCACAAACTCCAACAGCAAAAACAATATCAGGTCTGCTGGCTGTTAAGTACAACAAGCTTCCTATCATGCTTCTGTATAGACTTTGATCCACCTTAACCCCACTTGAATTTTTGGAAAGCTTTAAATGAGTAGGAGCAGGAGTCCTTTTGTGACTGGCATTCTCCATACCAAACTTCTTTATAATGTTCTTAGCATACTTGCTTTGAGATAAGAAGATTGAGTCCTCCATCTGTGAGACTTGCATTCCAAGAAAATAAGTTAGTTCTCCCATGAGACTCATTTCGAATTCAGTCTGCATCTGGTCAGCAAAATGTTTAACCATAGGTTCTGACATTCCTCCAAACACTATGTCATCAACATATATTTGGGCAACCATCAACTTCCCTCCTTCAGTTTTGACAAAGAGTGTTTTGTCCAAGCCTCATTTTCTGTATCCTTTGTCTGAGAGAAACTTTGTTAACCTGTCATACCATGCTCTAGGAGCTTGTTTCAGGCCATATAGAGCTTTTCTCAATTTGTAGACATGATCAGGGTGATTTGGATCCACAAAGCCTTTAGGCTGTTCCACATAAGCTTCCTCATTCAAGTACCCATTTAGAAAGGCACTTTTCACATCCATCTGAAATAACTTGAACTTCAGAAGACAAGCAATTGACAATAGGAGTCTAATTGATTCCAGCCTGGCTACAGGTGCAAAGGTTTCATCAAAATCAACCCCTTCAACCTGAGTGTATCCTTGAGAAACAAGTCTTGCCTTATTCCTGGTGACAACTCCTTCAGCATCTGATTTGTTCTTGAAAATCCATTTTGTGCCAATGATGTTAGTTCCTTCAGGTCTAGGAACCAGTTCCCAAACTTCATGTTGCTTGAATTGGTTCAGTTCATCTTGCATTGCTCCAATCCAGTATTCATCAGTTAAAGCTTCTTTGACATTTCTTGGTTCCATTTTGGACACAAAACAAGAGTTTGAGATGATTTCTCTAGATCTTGTAATGACTCCACTGTTGAGATCTCCTATGATGAGCTCTTTTGGATGATCCTTCTGAATTCTGATGGAAGGGATCTTGCTAGCTTCCTTTGATTCAGATTCTGTTGTGGAGGTGTTGGGTAGATCATTCTGTTAGATTGAAGTCTCAAAGAATGTCTCAACATTACAAGGGACATCTATTTCTTCATGATAATCATCAATTATAACATTTATTGATTCCATCATGGCTTTGGTCCTGGAATTGAATACTCTATAAGCTCTGCTGTTTGAGGAGTATCCTAGAAATATGCCTTCATCACTTTTAGGGTCCAGTTTTCTTCTTTGTTCACGATCTGCCAGAATATAGCATTTGCTGCCAAACACATGGAAGTACTTCACAGTTGGTTTTCTTCCTTTTCAGAGTTCATATATGGTGGATGAGGTTCCATTTCTCAAGGTGACCCTGTTATATATGGACATAGCAGGCTGTATTCATAGCTTCAGCCCAAAAATACATAGGAAGTCTTTTGGCATGTATCATTGCTCTGGCAGATTCCTGTATGGTCTTGTTTTTTCTTTCCACAACTCCATTTTGCTGAGGAGTTATAGGAGAAGAAAATTCATGACTAATTCCTTCTGAGGAACAGAAATCATCAAACTTGCTGTTTTCAAATTCCTTGCCATGATCACTTCTGATTCTGACAATACACCCTTCCTTTTCTCTTTGAATTCTTTTGCACAATTCTTTAAAAACTTCAAATACATCAGATTTTTCCCTAATGAAGTTAATCCAGGTGAATCTGGAAAAATCATCCACAACCACATAGGCATATCTTTTTCCACCAAGACTCTCCACTTGCATTGGTCCCATCAGATCCATATGAAGAAGTTCTAGAACCTTAGAGGTGGTCAGATGTCTTGACTTTGGATGTGACATCCTAGTCTGCTTACCAACCTGACATTCACCACAAACTCTTCCTTCATCAATTTGAAGTCTTGGAATCCCTCTGACTGCCTCCATGGAGATAATCCTTTTCATACCTCTTAGATGAAGATGGCCAAGTTTTTGGTGCCACAGTTTCACCTCTTTTTCTTCTTTTGCAATGGAACACACAGAGGAGAGATTAGTGTTCTCAGGCTCCCACAAGTAACAGTTGTCTTTAGATCTGACTCCTTTCATTATAATTTCTTATTTTTCATTAATTACAAGACATTCAAATTTTGAGAAATTGACCTTAAATCCTAGATCACACAATTGACTGATACTAATGAGATTAGCAGTCAGCCCTTTTACCAGCAGTACTTCATTCAGACTTGGAACTCCAGGGCAGTCCAAATTACCAACTCCTTTGATTTCACCTTTAGCACCATCTCCAAAGGTCACAAAACTGGTGGTGTGAGGTTTAACATTATTGAGGAGGTTCTTGATTCCAGTCATGTGTCTGGAACACCCACTGTCAAAGTACCAGTCTTCCTTTGCAGAGACCCGCATGGAAGTGTGGACTATCAGGGCAGTAGCCTTTTTCTTCCATTTAGGAGCATGTGGTACCTTTTTAGACTTAGGTTTGACACCTGAGTTCTGATTAGGGTATCCATGCAATCTGAAGCAGAAAGGATTTATGTGGCCATATCTCCCACAATGATGACATCTCCATCTTTGTTACCTTTTCTTCATATGTCTCTGTTCCTGATGTTGAGAGTTGTGTTGAGACATCTGTTTTGACATTTGCTTATCAGGCCTGATCTTCTTATCTGTACCAGATTTCTTTGCTTCCATAAATCCTAGTCCAGATTTATTTCCCACATTTTGTCCAACCTGGAGGATCTCTTCCAATTTGTCTGTTCCATTAGTCAGCATCTTGACAGATTTGGTCATTTGATTCAGTTGTGAGTTCAGAAATTGAACTTCCCCTTCTAGATGACTTATAGTTTCAAGGTTTGCCCTTTTTTCAGCCTCCAGCTTTATGATGAGTTTTGATTGTTTCTCATTCTGCACACTGACTTCAGTACTTCTGATACACAATTTCTTGTAAGTATCAGCCAGTTCTTCAAATGTCACTTCTTTATCACTCGTGTCACTTTCAGAGGTACAGACACCAGTTAGAGCAGTAACTAGTTTGGCAGATTCTTCTTCAGAATTACTTTCTGAATCACAGTCAGACCAAGTAACAGTCATTCCTTTCTTTTGTTTCTTAAGAAAGGTAGGACATTCAGCTCGAATATGCCCATATCCTTCACAGCCATGGCATTGAATTCCTCTGCCTTGATTTCCCTTCTCTTATGACCTTGGTCTTCTGCTGGAACTGTCAATGTCAGAGGGAATGTTATGAACATTAGACCTTGACTTTGGATCTATTCTTTTGATGAGTTTGTTGAACTGTCTTCCAAGCATGGCTATAGCTTCTGAAATATTTTCTTCTTCATCCTCCTTGTTTTCAACATCAGTGTTGGATACAAGTGCTATGCTCTTGTTCTTCTTGTCACCATTTTCAGTGATCCCCATCTCAAAAGTCTGAAGAGACCCAATTAGTTCATCCACTTTCAACGTGCTGATGTCCTGGGCTTCCTCTATGGCAGTTACCTTCATAGCAAATCTTTTAGGCAAGAATCTGAGAATCTTTCTCACCAATTTTTCTTCTGACATCTTTTCTCCCAGTGCTCCTGAGGTGTTGGCAATCTCCAAGATGTTCATGTGAAACTCATGAATGGTTTGATCTTCCATCATTTTTAGATTCTCAAACTTGGTAGTCAACATCTGAAGCCTTGACATTTTCACTTTGGAAGTTCCCTCATGAGTAGTTTTGAGAGTGTCCCAAACTTCCTTGGCCAATTCATATTGATGTACTAGTCTGAAAATGTTTCTATCAATTCCATTGAACAAGGCATTTAAAGCTTTGGAATTTCCCAGGGCTAACTCATCTTCTTCTTTACTCCAATCTTCCTCAGGCTTCAAACTGATTGTCCCATCTTTCTCAGTTATGGTGGGATGGATCCATCCTTTGTCAGCAGCTCTCCAAGCCTTTTTGTCCAGAGATTTTAAGAAGGCAATCATACGTGGTTTCCAGTAGTCATAATTTGTTCCATCCAGAATGGGTGGTCTATTTCCAAAAACTCCTTCTTTGTCCATAGTGCCAGAAAGTGATATCCCTAGATCTCACCTAGTAATACAGGCAGGGTGCCTGCTCTGATGCCAATTGAAATTATAGTTGCAGATACTCAATGTCACGTTCAATGTTATGACACCGTATCTGACTTTCTATAAGACAGTAAATACAAAAGCAGTAAAGAACACAGTCAATTGTTTACCCAGTTCAGTGTGCAACAACACCTACTCTGGGGGCTACCAAGCCAGGGAGGAAATCCACTATAAGAGATATTAATTCAGGAATAAACCAACCAGTTTATCTCCTTCACTTAAGACCTACCCACTGCAACTTCAATCTAAGTACAACTTAAACCTGAGTTCCTACTCACTCCCCCTCAATCACAGCAGTGATACATAAAAGAATTTGACTAATGAATTGATGAAGACACTCTTCAAAACATACACTTAATTATGCTTCACAGCTTTTTAATCAAGCAACACAAACACTCTTACTTCACAGCTTTGAGTGATATACAAACCTAACTTGACTTTGCTTCACAGCTTTAGTCAAGAGACATACAAACACTCTTGCTTCAAAGCTTTGAGTGATACACAACCCTTACAATTAAAACCTATTCCAAATCACTTATCACAATGATAATTGCTTGGATTACAATAGCTGAAACTATACAGCTTCTAAATGATCTTCTGTCAAAAAAGGGATATGTTCCAAGACAGCAGCTCTGTTGAATATATAGCAGCTGCATCTTCAGTTAGGGTTTCCACAAAAAGCTAGGGTTCATTCCGTTTGACCTTAAGACTAGGTCACAGGACTAGATCAACCAGGTTGGGGTTGAGCTAGGTTAACCCAAAGAAAACGCAGGATTCTGTTCTGGAAAGACTGAGTCATTTTCCTGAAAAAACTCAGAATTAACCAAACTGCATACCTGTTAGTTCAGAACATGATGTCTTAACATTTGTTATGACATCTGAATTCCTGTTTACTGATTTTGGTAAATGTGATCATTTTGCAAAATGCTCAGATACACACTCATAAACATCAGTACCTGTATGACAATATTTTTCTGCAAAGGTACCTAATAAATCTGTACCTAATAAACTAGAATGTTATGACATCAGTCATGACATTCATACACCTGGTTTTACAAAAAATGCATGCCAATACCTAAACAACTACAGACCCTATTTATAGTGATGACGTGGAATACAAAACGTCACCCCGGGGAACCACAAAACTTCCCTCCTCGACGCGTAGCTCCCCTAGGCAATGATGACCCTATCGTCAGTAGGGTGGTGGCACGGTTCCCAAGAGATGCCTCGTGTGCTCAACAAATACAGCCCGTCGAGATTCCCCCGAGCACTCCTCGAAAGGGATTATCTCGCGAGCCCGACACATGGGAAACTCCTCGAGCAAACAGCGGGGAACTACATCTCTTAGCCGGGCACGGGACCCCGTGACGGAGGTGGCCTAAGATCAAGTCATGGCTCCTACTCCAGGAACCACGACTTGGGGGGCTCCTGTTCTGGACTGGGCCGGGCTGGCCCAAAAGCAAGGATGAAGGCCCAATCCAAACGGCCTTGCAGGGGGTCGCGCCAACCAAGAAGCCATAGCCGTGCCCGACACTCTCTGCTGGTACGCCATCCTCGACCTCATGCAGCCCAGCTCGACCTCAGCTCGAGCGCCCCTCGTAGGGAAAACTCTGACCACTACAGCATCACCCGGACCCCGAAAAGACCGCGTCCTCGTCCGTCCGTACTTCTCACAGAACATCCAGGAAGGAGACCACGTGCGGGTCCCCACTACACATGTAGAACCTGGCAATTCCTTCATTGGGCCAAACCTGCCCGGCCCAATGAAGGGACCTTGGCCCAGCGCTGAGGGCTATAAATACTCTCTGTTCCCAGAGGGTCAGGTATTCATTCTTTTACCCATACTCATACTTTTGACTGCTCATACTCTCACTTACTTCAGCATCGGAGTGCCTTGCAGGTACCCCCCCCCCCCCCCATCTCGTTCAAACTTTAGCTCGGAGCCAGTCGTGACGGTCCAAGTCTGATCAGGTAAGATCAAGTAGTAATAATAATAGTAATAATAGTAATAGTAATAATAATAGTAATAGTAATAATAGTAATAGTAATAGTAATAATAATAGTAGTAATAGTAGTAATAGTAATAATAGTAATAGTAATAATAGTAATAATAATAATAATAGTAATAATAGTAATAATAGTAATAATAGTAATAATAATAGTAATAATAATAATAGTAATAATAGTAGTAATAAAAATAATAATAGTAGTAAAAAAATAGTAATAATAATAGTAATAATAGTAGTAATAAAAGTAATAATAGTAGTAATAATAATACTAATAATAATAGTAATAATAATAATAATAATAATAATAATAATAATAATAATAATAATAATAATAATAATAATAGTAATAATAATAGTAATAATAGTAATAATATTAATAATAGTAATAGTAATAATAGTAATGGTAATAATAATAATGATAATAATAATAATAATAGTAATAATAATAATAATAATAATAAAAATAATAATAATAACAGTAGTAATAATAATAATAATAATAATAATAATAATAATAATAATAATAATAATAATAATAATAATAGTGATTGAATGCATGTGTGTTTGTATGCATGATTGTGTGCCCAGATGGAGATGTTTGCTGCTTCAGTGCCCAGTCGGGAATTAGTGATGAATGTGTGCCTAGTTATTCATGTAATGATGTGTGTCCGTGGGGATGTTTTATGTTTGTGTGTCAAGTTGGGGATTTGTGGTGATTACTTTCCTAATTGGGGATGTTTGATGATCGTGGGCTGAGTTGGGGTTATATGATTCTTATGTTCCTGTTGTACCCCAAAAAATTTCTTCCTAATTTTGATATTATCTGACTTAGGCTATTGAATTTATCTGTATATATTCTATTATGTCATTAACATAGCATATACTCAATAAAGTACCATGGATTCAAAGGATCAGAGATCAATCAAGCTCTCATCATTATAAGCTCTCATGTGCATCAACATGCATTGGATTGCAAGAAAAAATCAAGCTATGCAGTTGATTCAAAGCAGTTTTTTCTCAAAGTCCACATTTTGTAGTTCAAGTTCAGACGATCACAACTTATTATTCAACATTTTGAGCGATTCTTGACACATATGAATCTCCTTGACATCTTCTCCAATTTCTCTTTACAAGTAAAGAGTTGAATCTGTATGGAAAATCATCAAAAGTTTGAATACTTTAGAAGGTTATGTTGTGGATTTGA
Source organism: Vicia faba (assembly GCA_948472305.1). NCBI lineage: Eukaryota > Viridiplantae > Streptophyta > Magnoliopsida > Fabales > Fabaceae > Vicia > Vicia faba. The sequence goes on along the minus strand of OX451738.1, from coordinate 1,223,951,413 downwards.
TTTAATTCCAGAAGATTATTTCCCAACTTGCAAGGATCGTAACTTCTTCGATTTTCAGTATTTTGACACGATTCTTTTTGCACAGTATCAAAAAATGAGATTATCTACAAGTTCGCTTCAAGGATCGAATTCAAATTGTGCTCCGAAGGCCATGTATTTTATCGAAACTTTATAGGTCATCTTTTGGCTTAGAAGTTTTTGAACTGTCAATTTACAATTCATGATGTCGTGATTCTTGTGATCATCAAAGTTCAATTCAAGGCATTTTTCAAAGATTCAAGTCCATTTCAGGTTTAGAGTTTCTAATTCGAATTTATGGTCATCTGATTTTCTTTTTATTTCTATATTCAAAAATCCAAAATTATAAGTCATTTTCATTCATTTCTCAAATATTAATTTTTTTGGTTAATATTAATATTAGTTTTTTTTGTTTGAATTTTAATATTAAAGTCATTTTCTTAAAATCTTTTTCTATTTTTAGTATCTTCTTTTTATTTTTTCTATTTTTCTATTTTAGTTACTAACCAATTTACTTTGTTTATTATTACCATTAGTATTATTATTATATTTCTATTATGTTCATATTAGGAAAATGAAGAAGGATTCAAAGTGGAACCACAAGCAACACATGAGCAGATCATTCACACGGTTTTTACACAAAAATAATGCAGTGACGGTTTTGATATAGCAAACATTCAACACAAATTGCAACTACTCCCACCCTCCATTCAAACCCAATAAAGGGCCAAGAATCGCAAAAATAGGATGGCATGGATTACTCCTCAATAATGCCTCCAAACTTCATAAATTTTCACCAAAATTTCATATCAAATTCAAAAACTCCCACATTTTTTTCACTCAAAATCCAAAATTCCCACTCAAAATTTCATCCATTCACACTATAAATACATGCTTCACAAATTAAAGAAAGGGGGAAGAAAGTTAGAAGAAAAAAAAGTGATGTTGTTAAAGTAAAGTTTCTCCCAAACTTTAGATTCAATACTTTCATCAACGTGTAACTTCCAGCAACTTCAACATAATCTGCATCCGCACACAAGCTTCATCAGGACTTGCATCTCACTCAATATTACAACGTGACAACACATCATCATTAACTAGCAAACTTCACGGTCTGATTCCTCCATCATTATCTTCAAATCATCTCAACATCTTTCATCATCTACAATGAATTCGTCATTATTTCTCATCAGCAGAAATTATGCAACTCACACATCAAACATCAACATAGCTTTTCCATAAATTTCGAGTAGAATTTCAAGTAGAAGCAGAGAAGAAGAGATTTCATCATAGTCACCTTCTTTGAAGCTCCGTCGGAGAGATTCTGTCAGGTAATTCTTCTTCCACATCATTGCATATCTCTATATGTTGCTCTGAGTTGTTAGTTGTATGTTTCGTTTTGAAACGGCGTGAGAATTGTTGTTTGTGATCTAAAATCGGTTATAGTGAACGGAAGTAGAGTTGCTGTTGTTATTTTGTTTTTCGAAGCATGACCTGTAACACTCCAAAATAAATTGTTTGATTTATTTTTAATAATTGATTTATGTGTTGGATTATGCTTGTAATGCCATCTTAGTGAGTTAGGGGTTTGGAGGCCTTGAGAAGGATAATTTCCTTAAACTAGGGGGATGTGTTGTATTGAAGGGGGGTGTGAGTAAAAGTGTAAAAACATGGATGTATGAAGAATATTATTTTTTTATTATTATTATTATTGTTAGGATAATAATTATATTATTGTTAAATAAAATTATTATTAAGAATTAGAGCAAGGGTGTTATAGTAAGTGTGGGTGGGCTAAGTAGGGGCATAAGGGAAAAGTCCTAATGTGGTTCAATGATAAAATCAAGAAGGGAAGAGAATTGAGATCAATCTATCAATCTTGAAAATTTGGAGAAACAGATAAAGGGAAGAAGCAAGGAAAGACTAGGTCAAAGCGATGTTCTATCATTGTTAGAGGAAATCTTTTGAAAATCAAGGTAAGGGGGCGAGAATGGGTTCTCTAATTTGGTGATTATAGCATGAGAGAGTAGTAAGAGTTCATTTCCCTCTTAGGTTTTTTTAATTTTGTATACCTTCTGTGTTTCGTTTGATTGTTAAGATGTATGTTGTGATTTCATTTGCATTGAATTGTGTTGGTATAATTGTGATAATTGTGATATGGAATTTGTGATCATTGTGGATTTCTATGGGAAAAAACGTTAAAAAGAATAGATTAGAGAACACAAGTTTCTCCTAGGTATTGGGTTGTAATCCTTAGAATTGATAATGAAATTGGTAATAGAATATATTATTAGTAGCAATAGTAAATGCCTATGTTAGAATGCTTAAAATTAGGATTTTGAGGCTATACTATTTTGAGGCTATACTATGTTGGATTTGAGTGGGATAGGATTTTGAGCAACAGTATCGTCTGACATCAGATTTTGACAGATTTTTCTAAAGGCCATAACTTGAGTTCCCGGTCTCCGTTTGATGCCCCATTCGAAGCATTGGAAAGCTAATGAAATGCATTATACCTTGGAAGAATAAAATGATTCATAGGATGTAGTTTTATAGTTATTGTATTAGGATTAAGTGATGAACTATGTAGTGTTAACATAGGAAGTATGCTCTTTGCTATGGATTGATGTAACCATGTCATGATACAACTTGATGTGTGTTTTATTTATGATGATATGGTGTCATTGTGATAATTATGTATGCTTCCAATGATGTTTTGATGATAACGGTAAACTATTCTTCATTGTGAATTCTTTTGATGCCTTTGTAATGTCTTGTGATTGTATGAACATTCATGAAGAATGCCGGTGATTCAGAAGGAATCCTAGTGAGTTTGTGACTCACGGGTGATCATGAGGATCATATGTTATGAAATAATATTTGTGGGTTTTGTACATATTATATATATATATATATATATATATATATATATATATATATATATATATATATATATATATATATATATATATATATATATATATATGTCATGTCATGCATTCATTGTGTCGTGTTGTGATGATATGAGCCTAGGTGGGAATCCTTGTTGGGTCCCTAGTCTCGTTCGTACTCTTAAAGAGAGTCGAGTGGAGATAAGTCAAGTTCAAGGGGAACATGATTGGCTTATCTAGATTGCAACGGGAATTGGGTTAACCTCAAAAAATTTGACGTAAAATTTGATGAAGGCATATTCATAGGATATTCCACTTGGAGAAAAGATTTTAGAGTATTTAACAAAAGAACTCTAACAACTGAATACTTGGTTTACGTTACTTTTGATGAAACTAATCCTAAACCATTATAAGTAGAAGTGTTTGATTGTGCATGTATCTTAGAGAGTAAAAATCTAGAGGAAAATGATCAAGAAGTAGAACAAGGTCAAAGTTAAAATCTATTCATAGATGAAGAACGTGTTCAAGATTAAAACACATATATTCCTTAAAAATATCATGATCTTCCAAAATAATAGAAGACATAAAAATACCATCCTATTCAAAATGTCATTGGAGATATCTCTAACGGAGTCCCCACTCGACGGACCCTCAACAAGGTATATAGCTTTTTGGCATTTGTTTCATAAATTAAGCCAAAAGGAATAGACAAATCTATCATTGATGAACATTGGTATATTTCCATGCAAGAAGAGTTAAATCAATTAGAATGAAAATACATTTAGGATCTCGTTCTCAAAGCTTCATCTAATCTAGTGATTGGTACCTATGGGTTTTTTGCAACAAGTTGCACAAAGATGGTATTGTTTTAAGAAATAAAGCCAAACTCGTTGTGAAGGGTTACAATCAACATGAAGGAATATATTTTGATGAAATATATGCTCATGTGGATATATTATAGGGAATAATGGTGCTTTTATCTTTTCTTACATCATTAATTTCAAACTATTTCAAATGGATGTGAAAAGCGATTTTTTAATGGCTACATCCAAGAGGAGGTATATGTTGATCAACCTCCACGTTAATCAACTCGACCTTTCCTGGTCATGTTGACCAACCCTAACGTGTGATCTTGATGAACTGTGATGATATGAAGTAATGAGGGATCTTAGGGGACAAGTTGTTATGAAAGAAACACGGTGGCATAAGGAAAATAGATACCTAACCCTGAAGTTTTAAGCCTATTATTCTAAAGCTATCCTACCCTAAAATAAGCCTCATTAAAACATTTAAATACCTCAAAAGTGTGTATTCATATATGATTTTGACTTATTTTATTATAAATTTTGCAAACTTATGGTTAAATGCTTTTGTATGTTGATTGTGTGATCATCCTGTTCAATTTGAGTGAAAATTAAGATGAGATGAGAGATATGTTTAGTACATATGATTGTTGAAAATAACTTTTTTAATTTATATGGAATGAAACAAGGAACAAAAGTCATGATTAGAAATAAGATAATAGAGATATTATTAATAAGGGTAAAAATGTTATTTATGTTAGTACCATGGTTTTGTGATTGGCTAAAATTTGGCAAAACATGGTTTGTCATAACAGGTTTGTTGTTATATGATTTTTACACCAGATGGCAAAGACAATGTCATGACATCTTGGTTTGGTATAGTAGACGCTACTGTTTGGTATTTCTTAACAAGATTTGATTTGATTTTTCGATATTCCTATTGGATATATCTCAGTTATTTATGAAGGTCAAGAAGATGCAATCTTGAACAAGTGAATCAAATATCCATCAACATTAAAGTTTCTAAATTGGGTTATTAAGATGATTTAGAATACTAGAAGATCTAAGGAGATATTTATACAGCAATCAACGCATCGATCAGGGTTGGGCAGAGAATTTGAAGCCCATGGACAGCTGAAGCTTATAAAAGGAAGACCAAGACCTAGGGAAAATTAGTTCTTAATATATTGTAAAAATAAGGGTTTATGTTTGATACTCTCTTGTGTGGTCTTGTGGTGTAAGTCACCGATTGTATCTTTTGATACATTGAGGTAGACATATTGTTCTCACTGAGAAACCTTTAGGTAATGAGTTGAGTATTGTTCTCCTCTAAGCTTTTAAGCAAAGAGTTGAGTATTGTTCTTGGAAGAAGCTTTTAAGAAACCAAGTATTGTACTTAGTTAGAGTCTTAACTAGGTATGGTATTTGAAGTGTAATCTTCTATTGGGGTTACCCTTGTACTAGTTATTGTGACTGTAAATGGTTTGTAGACTGCCACTGGGATTGGGGTAGGTCTTTTATCACTGCGGTGATTGGAAGTGAGATGGAGATTTCTCATATCTAAGAGGTGCCTATGTAGAAATTGTACTGGGTAGGGATTAAGCGAGAAGTTTTAAACTAAGATTTTTTAGCTTCAAATTAATACTAATAATAGTGGATTTATTTCCTAGCTTGGTAGCCCCTATAGTAGGTGAGTTGCACCAAACTGGGTTAACAACTGACATGTTCTTTAGTATTATGCATTTAAAACTTTACATATTATTTCAGTTTGAGATTGCTACTCAGTATGTCTATAGATGTCGTAACATCTATCCTGACATCGTGTTCTTAATGTTAAAAACAATAGTATGTTCATAGTGTGTACCAATGCCAGAATTTCAATTGGCATCAGAGGAGGCACCCTGTTTGTCATTAAGTGAGCTTTAGGGATATTTATGGTACCTTTTGGATATTGGAAGGCTAGGATGATAGCTTTTTTACATTATGTATGACAACTATTGATGGTTGTCTGACGCTTCTCTGGGCCTACTATAATTGCTTCTGATATTGCTACCTTTACAACTATGGTTGTGTTGATGTTACAACTACTGATGGTTGTAATAATACTGTTGACAACTACTGATTGTTATTTCTCACAACTATTGATGGTTGTTTGTATGTTGATTCTGTTATAACTAATGATGGTTGTATTTATGCATGATGTCCTACAAGATATCCTGACATTTGGCCTAGAATATGGTGAGGCTATTTTTAATTTGTCTCTGCTGCATATGCCTCTGGTGGAAGAACTCTGGAAGTTCATAGTTTGTGTTTTTGGTGTTAAAGCTAAATAAATAATTTTCCTTGGAAGCCAAAATAGGTTAAGTTGTCTCTTTTCTCTGACCATAGAATTAATAAAGGTCTGTCAAGCTGAGAAGGACGAGTTTTATGACCAAAGTTGCTTGAATTTTTTTAAAGACCTCTCTTAGGAACATCAAAGGTGTAGATGTCTAGCTGCTCATATCTCATCCGAAAAGCCTGAAGAATAAAGATGATGAAATAAATTCATGACCTTTCATGAATTCCCTTAATATATCAAATGCTTCCAGCTTGCTGGGAGAAGAATTTGCAGAAGATGAGCTGGTATGGAAGATTCTCATGTCTCTTATCAAGAGAGTTTCCTTGTAATTGATCGCCAGTGTATAAGCTCTAGCCATCACCAGCCAAGAGTAAGATAATAGGTGAGAGCATTATGATATGGTTTCTACTGAAGGGTTATACTACAATGATGTGTTACTCGGGGGGTAATTTCAACTAGGTACCATGAGTAATTGATAGAAGGTAAAGTCCAATTGTCTAGAACATGTGTTCCAACATCAGCATTAAAAAAGGGTGTTCTATCAAGGGTGTAAGCATGTTCTGGATCTACAAAGTATGATCTAGGCTTATGATGAAGAATTGTGATATCATGTTGAGCAAGATACTTCTTTTAAAGGATTGTGCATCATAAGTGAAGAAGTCTGTTAACATGAAGATTATCTGAAGTCATCAGGTTTCTTAATGGACAAGTCTTGCATTAAAGATGTCACTTCTGTGATAATTTTTGGTTACATCAGATTCTTATGTGTCATGATTGAATGGCTCTCTCTTAAGAAGACCTTCTCATCCCAAGAAATAATCAAGCAGTGGTTTAAAATTCAAAGAAGGTGATTTTTGTCTTTTGTTCTTCTAAAAGATTTCAGAAAAAGAAGATATGAGTTCTGACATTGGCTGGGCTAGTCATATGTCTGAGTTTAGAAAATGGTTGGTGATCATTATGTATCATTCTATCAGTTGTGTTACCTTGGTACTGTGGCCAATGGTGAAGATGTTGAAGAATAGGATAATTCAGGATTCTCATGTCTATATGATGTTCTCCTTGGTTAAGGGTCCGACATCTAATATGATGATTTGTTCCAGTTGTGTGATCAAGGTCTTAATGTGAATTAGTGATCACTAATTGGAAGATTGAAGTTCAGATAAGGACATTTTCCATAAAAATCTATCTGTTGCGACTAGTTTTTAAATCAGAGCCGCCACTATTAGTTTTTATCCTACAGAAGGGAATCTAACAGAAAATCCTAATTCGCAGACATATATTCTTGGTTTCGAACTTCATTAGACGAAAGGAAGGTGTTAGGAACCTTTCATCTACCTAGTTCACAAGGATATTAAGTTTTAGGTTTAGGTTCAGGTAAAACAGGATTTAAATTTATTATTAAGGGAAAAGAGTTTTAATTTTTAATAGGGGAAGAGTTTCTTTTTTATAGGAGAACTCACTATAATTTTTTATCGTATGCCTACGTATCCTCTTATGAGGAATCAGAGTCCCAATTCGTAGTTCATATGGGTTTGTGTTTTTTAGGGGTTGCGAATGTACTTTGAATCACCTCGCATTTTGGCCCAGAGTAGTAATTGTGGAGATTTTGACTAAATACGCAGTAAGTCAAAATCTGCTTGAAACCCTTTTACAAAAAAAAATTGTTTAGATTATTTGATTGCGAAAAAAAAAGTTTGAGGTTTGTTGAGTGTTTTTTATAGATATTAATTGCAAATATTCTTATTAATGCATGATATAAAAAATATTTAATGCAAATAATATAAGAAAATAATATGCAATTTTTGATGTAAAAATAATTTAAGTGATATAATAAATAATATTAATTTTCACAATAAAAATTAATAATTATAATAATAGTATAATAATTACAAAATAGAAAAATAAAGGAAACAATAATTTATGAACATGGGGGTTTCATCTTGTGGTTGTTAATCCCTAGCGCAAATTCTGGAAAAGGGATGTTCTGAAAGGGACAAAAGTTCTGCAGAGGATACAAGGAAATTTACTGGGTTTTGGCCCCAGTCGCAAAACTTCTGAAAAGGTACGCTGCAAGCTGGTTAGTAAAGTCAAAAAATATGGGTGTTAACTTCTGGACTAAGCCCACTACTCAGAATTTCTGGAAAAAGGGCAGACAAAAAGTATATAAGTCTAATGTTGATTCTGGACAAGGAAAAAATCTGAAACCTGGGTTAAGCCCATTCACAACTTCTAAAAGGGGAACTACATCTGAACATAAGAAATTAGTGTGAACATATGCAATCAGATTATAAAACTATCTACAGATCTGTTTTTGATAGTTTCAACCCTGCCTATGTTCTCCTGATCCTATTCATCTTAAACCCAAAATGAAAACAATAAAGAAACAAGCTAAAATTTGTTACCCCTTTGGCGCTCTTGCTTCTGATTCTGGTGCGTGTTTTGCTATCATTTCCTTCTTATTTTAGATGTTTTGGTGACAGCAGCGACAAAAGGTGGAGCGACGGAGATTGAAACTAGGGTTCCAGATATTGGAACCTCAGTTACTCTTCTGCGTGTTCATCTTCTGGGTTTTCCAGAAATTCTACTCTCCTTACTCTTTCTTCAAGTGTTACCGTATTACTTTTCTCTGCCAATTCGTCTCTCTCCTCATATTCTTTTTCTCCTTTTTCTCCCACATTCTTTGCTAATTTGTTCCTCTATTTATAATGTTTAATTTTTGGGCTTGGACTATTGCTAGAGCAAAGATTAACGATAGAATTAAAAATATTTGATTGGAATTGATTTTCTATGGAAGATTTGATTGAAATTGATACAGTGCACGTCCAACAGATTTGGGCGTGGGTTGCTTAGCCTCTGAAACTCTGAGCTTGGGCTGTGGAAGATAATCTGATTCTGCCCATGCTTACCATTTGACTATGCTAGAAGATATGATATTCCATTTCTGTACCAGTACTAGCTTGGGCGTGATTCTAGCTCTGATCTGCACAGCTTTTTGCGTTTGTTTCTATAAAGAAGAACTCTTGGGATTTGTTTTAGAATTTTTGATGGGTCAGCGCTTGATCCATACAGCCTAGCACTTCTTCATTTGTAGTCATAACTTCTCCTTTAATTTTAATTGGGCCTAGCGTTAATTCTTCCCCTTTCCTTTGCATACTCCCGAATTTAATTTTCACCCCTCCTTTTCTAAATAACAACTAAATCTTCTTGATTTAAAGTACACCCCCTTGATCTTGAATAAATATAGTCAATCAGATATTGTTGTACCATCTTTAATTGAATAACTCTAAAAAAGGATTATTGAGGTAAGACAAATTTGGGGTATGTCAGTTGCCCCTATTCAATTATCTTCCGATCGAATAGCGCAAGAAAACGCAGGTCTAGCGCATTTTGATTGGGATTTTAATTAATACTTGTAATATCCAAAATTTGTCGAATCCACTCATAAGGTTGTGCTGATATAGCACACCCTCATGAGTATCGAGAAAATAAGCGAAGCCGATGATATATCCCTCACCAGGGTTTAAAGTAGTGGGTTGGATGAGGAAAGTACATTGAGGTTCAGAAACAATGTACCGAGTTTTGCGAATACATTGAGGCTTAGAGGCAATGTAGTGAGCTGAGAGAGTACATTGAGGCTTAGAGGCAATATACAAAGATTTGCGAATACGTTGAGGCTTAGAGGAAATGTAGTGAGTTGTGAGAGTACATTGAGGCTTAGAGGCAATGTACGGAGATTTGCAAATACGTTGAGGCTTAGAGGCAATGTAGTGAGCTAAGAGAGTACATTAAGGCTTAGAGGCAATGTACAGAGATTTGCGAATACGTTGAGGCTTAGAGGCAACATAGTGAATTGTGAGAGTACATTGAGGCTTAGAGGAAATGTACAGAATTTTGCAAATATGTTGAGGCTTAGAGGCAACACAGTGGGCTGTGAGAGTACATTGAGGCTTAGAGGCAATGTACGGAATTTTTGCAAATACGTTGAGGCCTAGAGGCAACGTAGTGAGTTTTTCAAATTACATTGAGGCTTAGAGGCAATGTACAGAGATTTGCGAATACGTTGAGGCTTAATGGAAACGTAGTGAGCTGTGAGAGTACATTGAGACTTAGAGGAAATGTACGAAACTTCGTGAATACGTTAAGGCTTACAGGAAACATAGTGAGTTGTGAGAGTACATTGAGGCTTATAGGCAATATACGAAACTTCGTGAATACGTTAAGGCTTAGAGGCAACATAGTGAGTTTGGGAAAGTACATCGAGGCTTAGGGGAAATGTATCGAGCTTCGTTCATTACTGCATGGAGACTTAGGTGATGGGTTGGATCGTAGGAGGAGTGTTTGGTTGATTGACCCTTAGATGATTGAATCGAGGGTTAGATTGTTTGTTTGTTGTATGATGCATGCGTATTTGAATGTTGAGATGCATGTATAATGTATGTATGATTTAGATATGCAAAATGTATGTATGAAGACATATGAAAAATGCATGTATGTTTTGTATGTATGCCTTGAAATGTCATGCAGACTGTTTCCAGCATTCTCTCCTTTAAACCATTGGCTCATAGTTACCAATCCCTTGGCGTTGCATGTTGTGTCATCATAGCTTCGTTGAAGTTGAGTTGAATGTGGTGAAAAGGTGTTATCAAGATTTTGAACATTGATTTTTTTGTATTGTATGCGCGAGTGCAGACGTAGATGCATGTATTGGCATATGTATAGACTTTTGTGTTGTAAGCGTAGACATGGGCGTGGACGTAGACGTGAGTTTTCTTTCGATATTTTTCTAACCAAAATTCTTTTTTGATCTTTTATCAAAAGCTTTTATTTGTTAATCCCTGAAATAATTTCAAGACAATATTCACAAGTAATAATCACAGTATTTTGTAAACAAGTCAGAGAAAACAAAAATGGAATTTGAAAGGTGAAAATAAAAGTGAATGTTTTATTGATTATGCCTCTAAATAGGCGAATGTACATGATACAATTCTTAGGAAGAGGTAATTACATAAATTTTCAAAACTGTAAATGGAAATTGAAATGATAATTGTTACTTCTGTTTCCCCAATATCTTTTTGATAGCCCTTATCTCCTTTGCTACTGAGTTGTATGATTCTGATCTATCTCTCCCTTCGTGGTTCGTAGTCGCAGTTCCTAGATCGCATTTTTTTGTTCTTTATTTCTTTGTATGTAATCCATAACTTTTGCCTGGACTGCCCTTTCGGGTTTTCAATCCACCGGGATAATTTTTTGTTATATGCCCCTAATTTTTGTCTGGATCTCCCTTTAGGGTTTTCGATCCACCGGGACGCTCTTTTTTTCCTAAGTCACCCATTTAGGGTTTGAGCTTAGCGAGCCTTTTATACATAGTATTTTTTGTATGCGTCAGAATTTGCCGGATGCGGTAGTTCTTCCCCATCCATTATTGTGAGGATAAGACCACCACCGGAGAATGCTGTTTTGACTACGTATGGACCTTCGTAGTTGGGTGTCCATTTACCACTTAAATCGAAGCGAGGTAGCAGAATCTTCTTGAGCACTAGATCCCCTCCTTTGAATATTCGAGGACGAACTTTCTTGTCGAAGGCTCTCTTCATCCGCTTCTGATGTAGCTGACTATGGCACATAGCTATCAATCGTTTTTCTTCAATAAGGTTGAGCTGATCGAGCCGTGTCTGCACCCATTCTGCTTCTTCCATCTTTGTTTCCATTAGAACTCGAAGTGATGGTATCTCGATTTCAACTGGAAGTACTGCCTCCATGCTATATACTAGCAAGAAGGGTGTCGCGCCTGTTAATGTGCGTACCAAAGTGCAATAGACATGTAGAGCAAAGGGAAGCATTTCGTGCCAATCTTTGTATGCCTTTACCATCTTCTGGATGATTTTCCTGATATTCTTGTTGGCTACTTCGACGGCCCCATTCATCTTTGTTCTGTATGGTGAGGAATTACGATGCTCGATTTTGAAGTCATCGCACAGTTCCTTCATCATTTTGTTGTTTAAATTGGACCCATTATCCGTAATTATCCGGCTTTGATGAAGCGTGTAACCACTTGACTTGTCACATTGGCGTTGGACTCCGCTTCTACCCATTTGGTAAAGTAGTCGATGGCCACCAGTATAAAACGTTGTTCGTTGGATGCTTTCAGCTCGATCATGTTGATCGTATCAATTCTCCACATTGAGAATGGCCAAGGGGAGCTCATGACGTTCAGAGGAGTTGGTGGCACATTTATCTTATCAGTGTAGATCTGACATTTGTGACACATATTCGTGTAGTGATAACAGTCTTCTCTAGCCATGGCATGACCATTTGTATGAGTCCCGAAAGTACCCTCGTGGATTTCTCTCATAAGTGTATCTGCTTCTTGCTTCTCCACGCACCTAAGTAGTACCATGTCGTAGTTTCTTTTGTATAGCACCCCATTACTCAAAAATAATTTTTAAGCTAACCTTTGCAGGGTTCGTTTGTCAATTATAGAGGCACTTTCTGGATATTCCTATTTTTTCCAGGTACTTCTTGATGTCGTAGAACCAAGGCTTGTTTCCCGGTCCTTCTTCAATAGCGAGACAGTGTGCGGGCTCTTCGAAATGTCTAATTGTGATGAGTGGTTCATGATTCAGCCAAGTTACCTTGAACCTAGTTGACAGAGTTTCTAGAGCATCTTCCATTTGATTTTCTTCTCGCGGGATGTGGCTGAAAGTGATCTCGGTGAACTCCGCAGCCAATTTCAAAACATGATCCTGATATGGAATCAATTTTGGGTGTTTTGTATCCCATTTTCCATTAACATGATATATGACTAATGCAGAGTCCCCAAATACTTCGAGGTGCTTTATTCTCGGATCAATGGAAGCTTCCAGTCCTAGTATGCAAGCTTCGTACTCAGCAATGTTGTTGGTGCAGTCGAAACATAATGTTGCAGTATATGGCTTGTGATAGTTCTTTGGAGAAGTCAAAACTGCCCCTATGACGTTCCTGAGTGCATTTAGAGCCCCGTCGAACGTGAGTGTCCAACGTTCCCCTGGCTCGGGTCCTTCGTCGGGTCCTGGTATTTCATAGTCGGCTATAACCTTGACGTCTTCGTCTAGAAAGTCGAACTTCATAGGCTAGTATTCCAGCAGCGGTTGGTGCGCTAGATGATCAGCTAGTATACTACCTTTGATGACCTTCTGAGTGACATATTGGATGTCATATTCTAATAGTAGCATCTGCCATCGTGCGATTCTCCCTATAAGATATATTGCCTCAACCTCTTGGTAGCCCAAGCCAAAGCACAATAAGTTTTCTCGAGAAGTGAGTACTTGGTTTCACAGTCAGTGAATTTCTTGGTGAGGTAATAAATCACATGCTCCTTTCTGCCTGTTTCATCCTGATGTCCCAAAACACAACCCATTGATCCTTTGAGCACTGTCATATACATGATGAGTGGTCTTCTGGGGACTGGCGACATTAAGATTGGTGGCTCTTGCAGATACTATTTTATCGTCTCGAAGGTTGTTTGACAATCATCATTCCATGCTACTGTCTAATCTTTTCATAATAACTTGAATATTGGCTTGCATGTAGCTGTTAGATGCGATATGAACCTTGAGATATAATTCAATCTCCCTAAGAAACCACGCACTTCTTTTTTTGTCCTTGGTGCTGGAATCCCTTGTATAGCTTTTACTTTGTCGGGGTCCACTTTGATACCCCGCTGGCTTACAATGAAACCAAACAATTTGCCTGATCTGACGCCAAATGTACATTTATTCGGATTTAACCTCAGTCTGAACTTGCGCAGCCGTTCAAATAGATTTCATAAATGTATGATGTGCTCCTCCTCCGTATGGGATTTGGCGATCATATCATCCACGTACACTTCAACCTCTTTGTAAATCATATCATGGAATAATGTGACCATTGCCCTCTGGTAAGTTGCCCCTACATTCTTGAGACCGAATGGAATTACTTTGTAGCAGAAAGTTCCCCAAGGTGTCATAAAGGTAGTTTTTTACATGTCTTCGGGCGCCATTTTGATTTGATTGTAGCCCGAGAAGCCGTCAATGAATGAGAATACTGAGGCTTGAGCCGTGTTATCCACCAGAACATCTATGTGGGGTAACGGGAAATCATCCTTGGGGCTTGCTTTGTTCAGATCTTGGTAATCCATACACATGCGTACCATGTCGTCTTTCTTGGGTACTGGCATAATGTTATTTGTCCAGGGTGGATAATCTACCACTTCTAAGAACTCTGCGTGAAATTGTTTAAGAACCTCTTCTCTGATTTTGCTGGACATATCTGGACGAGTTCTCCTGAGTTTTTTCCTAACTGGAGAACACTGTTCTTTGAGAGGTAGTCTGTGTACCACGATATCGGTATCTAACCTTGGAATATGTTTGAAGGACCAAGCGAATATGTCCACGTACTCGTGCAGTAGTTTGATCAATCCTTCCTTGACGGTCTTCTCTAACCTTTCCCCAGATTAATGGTCTCAACATCCTCTTGGTATGGTTGTATGATGTCAGCCTTTCGTTATGTTTCCCTCGTCATTTCCTTAGAGAGTTCAAGATCTTCACCATCTTTCTCTTCGACTTGGTTGATAGGGGCCTCAAAATTGTATCGGGTCACAACAGTAACATTATCGGTTGTTTTGGGCATGGATCTACACATTTATCATGTTTTGGTGCAGATTTTAGTATATGAGTTTTTGAAAATGCATATGTAGAGAAAGTATTGCCATTTTTAATTTCTAAGGAATAAATGCAAAAGAAAGACAAGGATCTTGATTGAAAAAAAAATATAACTTTTATTAATTATAAATATTGTTTGAAACAAAATGGGGAATCCTTACAAGCAACCCCTATGCCTCGGGATTGGCATAGGTTTTTAAAACAAGGAAAATTACTTAGGAAAGAAAAAGATCTCGGGAATCTCCACGACAGTCCAACTTTTGAATTCTTCTCCTGGAGCGCACTTCCTGATAAAGTTCGTTTCCTTTCTGGTGTGAAATTTGTAGGATATCATCGCCACGTGTCTGCCATGCTCTGTTCCCTTGTTGACAAAAGTCTCTTGAATATGAGTGAAGCATGCTTTGCCTTTTGGAGTAGCTTTCTATGATTCATAGCCCAATCCAAAGAGATTCTTCTTCTCATGGATTTCCGGGAGCTTTCCCCAGCCTTTTGAGGCATCACATCCCATGGTTGCTTGCAGATCTCTCCACGATGTCACCTTAGGCTTATTACCCTTCTCGACTGGTAAACTCACCATTGAAGCAATTTCCAAGGCTTAGAACGGGGTAGCTACACAATCTTCGTCGGCACTGATATATCTGTATGATTCAATGTGGCTTACAAAGATATCTTCCTTGCCATAAATTATGATTAATTTTCCTTCCACTAGAAACTTCAATTTCTGATGCAGGGTTGAGGTGACCGTCCCTGCTGCATGGATCTAAGGTCTCCCCAATAAGCAAGTGTATGCTGGTTCTATGAGCTGGAAAGTGATATTGAATATATGCGGCTCAATTTTAACTGGAAGATCCACCTCTCCTAACATCGAGCTACGAGAATCGTCAAATGCTTTCAATATTGTAGAACTTGGCCTCATCACAACGTCATCTATTGTTAACTTTATCAGACAGGACTTTGGCAACACATTAAGGGTAGAACCGGTGTCAGTGAGAACCCTGGATAAATGGGTAGTACCTATTTGCATAGTAATGTGGAGTGCCTTACTATGACCTCGACCCTGTGGCGTCAATTCATTGTTTCTGAAACCCAGGTATGATCAGGATGTTTGGTTTTCCACGACATTGTCAAATTTATTTACCAAAATTTCTTCCGCGATGTGAGCTGAACTTAGTACCTTCATCAAGGAGTCTCGGTGCGCTTCAGAGTTGATGAGTAGTGAGCGTATGGAGATTTTTGCTGGAGTTTGGTGAAGCTGATCCATCACTCTGTAATCACTTCTTTTGATTATTATCAGAAACTCTTATGCCTCTTAATCAGTAATGTTTTTGCTTGGAGGTTCTGTCTCTTGACTTATGTCAACCACTGCTTTTCCCTTGTCCTTTGTTGGAGTCTCATCTTTCTTCTTTGATGGTTCGGCTCCAAAAATTTGACCGCTTCGGGTCATACCCCTTGTCCCTTCTATATTAGAAATTATAGGTCCCTGACTTGGTGAGGGCTCACTTTCTGATTTCACTCCATTAATGTATACGACCGAGTCATAACTTCATGTCACTGCTTTGTTACTCTCATAAGGGATAGGTGAGGGTCCCTTAATCACCATTGTGGCCTTTGGAATAGTTGGTATTATGAGAGTCTTCTTGGGTGCCATCGTTGTGGTCTCCGTTGATTCTTCCCATGGGATCACTAGAGTTTTCTTGTTAAGATTTGGGACTTGGCAAGGGATTACCAATGGCTTCTTTCCTTCAATCGCGGCTACATATTTTTCTTCACGGTATGGTCCGAATTGGACTATCCCCTGGTCCATTAGTTCTTGCAAAGTTCTTTCGAAGGCTTTATTATGTTCCAACAGGAACCCACATTCGAAAAGATATTCTTTTAACAAGTTGATTGGGGTTTCTGCTTGTTTGATTGCCCCAAAGTCAGTGACTACTCCAATTGCATTTATTACGGCCCACCATGCAGAGGCATGGGATTCGTCTTGATGTTAGGTTTCTCAAAGGTGATATCTTGAGATTCTAACAAGTCTTGCACTGTGTGTTTGAATGCCCAACATTTCTCTATGGTATGCCCTGGAGAATTAACATATTATTCGCATCTGGCATCGACATTGTATCTTCGCGGGAGTGGCCCAATTGGAGGAGCTAGAGGCTTGATTTCCACCAAGGATGCCTTAACCAAGTGTTGTAATAAATTTCTAGGTGGCATGGGGAGTGGATCAAAGTTTCTTGGTGGCCTTGTAAATCTATCTTGCTGCTGCCCTTGCGGGATCATTAGTGGTTGTGATGCCCTTGGTTGTGAGGCTACAACGTTAATTTCTCCCTCGTTTCTTTTCGGGTAGTTTGAAGTAGGTCTTTTTGTATTATGGGGGAGTGTTTGATGATCCCCCTAATATCTTCCTACTTTTTATTCCAGTCTTGATTCTTTCTTTGATAGTCACTAGATCTGAGAATCCCGAATAGATACTCCCAACCATTTTCTCGTAATACATCCCTTGCAAAGTTTCCATGAACATGTCTACTAATTCCTTCTGTAATAGTGGTGGTTGCACAAGGGATGCCATCTCCCTCCACCTTTGATAATATTCCTTGAAGGACTCTTCTTTCTTCTGGGACAGATTCTGGAGTTGCATGAGGGTAGGCGCCATGTCCAGGTTATATTTGAAGAAGTGAAAAACACAAGAAGGGGGGGGGGGGGGGGTTGATTTGAAAACTTGAAATCAAAAGCGCAATGACACAATATTTTTATCCTGGTTCGTTTGATCTCAAACTACTCTAGTCCACCCGTCAAGGTGATTTCGCCTCTCTCCAATGAGGTCTTAATCCACTAATCTCAAAAGGATTACAATCACTACTTTAACAACTGTTAAAGCCTTCTTGAGTACAACCACAATCCGGTTAATCTCAAGGAACACTGTTTTAATCAAATAAACAAGAGTAGTGTGTGTTGTTGTTTTTCGTTACAAAAACTGTTATCACAACTGTGATAATTTACACAAAATAAGAGCTTGGAAAGATGATGAAAAATGCTTGCAGCTTTTTGAATTCTCGTGAATAGTCTTGGCAAATCGTAAACGATTTGAACACTAAGCTTGTTTATAAAGGCAATGGATTTACGTTGATCATCAAGCATGTTAAATGACATTAACTTAGTTTCCATTTGGAGAAGATCCTGTCTGAAAGAAGCCGTTGTAATTTATGTTGTATTGAATGATTAGTAATGCTTCAGAATCTTTCATCCTTGCTTGTTGCTGATGCTTCAGCACATTGATGACTTGGATTATTATGTTCTTGTACATAATCAGAGTTTACTTGACTTAAGCGCAGGTTCTGGTCATCAATCTTCAGCGCATGTTCTGATTGTTTCAGCGTGTAGCTCTTATGGCTTAACTTCTGATGCTGCTTTGGACTAAACTTTTGCTTACAAAATAACATAATTTTTAAGGTGCATATTTGTTCTTTGTATTTGTTATCATCAAAACTCTAACTAAGGGTTGTAGAATCAAAATATGTTCTAACAATCTCCCCCTTTTTGATGATGACAAAAACTAGAATTTTCAATGAAAAATAAAGAACAAAAGGTTTAAGAGAAACTCCCTCTGAGTTGATTACTTCCCTTAAGTTCCTTCTCATCAGAGTTTTAGCTGTATCTTCTATCATAATTTGTACCTGTTCAAACTTTTCAGAAAGTAGAGGTTAAGCAATTCAGAATGTTTGAGACTTCTGTCTCGGTAAACCATTATTGAAAATATCTTACTTTCTCCCCCTTTTTGTCATGTATCAAAAAGGCAATATAATCAGATCCAAAAGAGATGAATTATGTTTAAAACATAATGCAATGACAAGTTTCAGAAACAAAGAGGTAAAATTAAAAGTTACAGATAAACAATTTTTAAAAGAAAATCTAAGAAGGAGGGGGAAGACGTGTGAACAACGCTTCCAGTAAGCTCTTGATCTGAGTATTTGACTCTTCTTGCTTGCCTAAAATGCCTCTGATTTCCTTTGTGGCGTCTTCTTGTTTACCCATAATACTTTTAATCTCCTTATTTGTATCCTTCTGCTTATCCAGCCTTGCATGGATTACATCATTTTATTTCTTCAACTCTTTTAGAGTTTGCATAACTAAGGAGGAAGTTGGTGTCTCTTCAGGAGTTGGATGTTGCTCAGAGCATTCTGCAGCTTCTTCTGAGTGAACCATTTCTTTTGTTGTAGTCAAGTCTTCTGGAGCAGTAGTCAGAGAGAGACTTTCTGATTCTGGTTCAGCTAAATCTGAAATATGATGCTCTTTCCAGGGAGCATTATCCAACGAGAGGATATCTTTCTTGAATAGTTGGCTTAGAACTTGATCTTGAAAAGCCTTCATCTTCTCACTAAAGTTTTGCTGGACCTTGTCATAACACAATTCCTTCAGCTTCAACATTTCAGAGCTAAGCCAATTTCTGAATCTTGCCCATATATAATCAGAAGCAGCGGGATTAATCATCTCCTGACTAGCATGCTTCAAAGAATTTATCCATTCCTGCATTCCTGTTTCAAAAATCAACAAACTTGTACCAACATATGATGTGGTTTCAGTTGGTTTAGGTTTGGGAATGACAGTTTTGTGTGAGATGCAAGCTAGTCTTTGCAGCACAATTGGATCAATGACAAGTCTTATGTTGTCAGCTTGACTGATAGTGGGTGAAGGAGTGGGAGAGTCAGGAATGATAATTGGTCTGGTAGGGGTGTTTGGAGGTGTGGATTCAAGGGATGAAGGGATTTTTGGAATGTCGTGAATGGTGAGAGGCATGCGAACTGTAAGAGGTTCTATAATTCCAGGTATTGGGATTGTGGTATTAGAGTCTGAATGAGAGTCTTCAGATTGGTTTATGGAGGTGTGTTGGGTTTCTGATTCAGTAATATCAGAAGATGAAATTTCAGATGGTTGAGTTTCTAGTTGTGGTGAGTTGGAGTTCAGATCTTCTAGTTGTGGTGTTTCTGGTTGAGGAATTTATTGTTGAGGTGATTGTAGTTGTGAAGTTTCTGGTTGAGGAATTTCTGTTTGTGGAGAGTGTGGTTGCGGAATTTCTGGTGGTTGTTGAGAGTTTGGATTTTATGGTAAGGGAGAGGAAAAATCTTGATCAATTAAATCAATATCAGACAGAACTTTGGCAAGTTCTGGTTGGTCATGTTCAGGATTTGGATTTTGAGAGGTGGAGTGAGGTTCATTCAGAAAATGACCTAGAGTTTTAGATGGATCAAACCTTATGTCAAAGTCTTCAAAGGTTTGGCGTGATGAATTTTCTGGTTGTGAAGGCATGGCTTCATATGTTGATACATTTATTGATTCTATAACAGAAACAAAGGAGGGATTACCTTTCTTTTTGGAAGATTTTGGTGTCCTCTGAGAGGGTCCTTCTCATGTTGCTTTCATCTTCTTTGATTTCTTCAGAACAACCTCTGGAACAACCTTGTGCAAGTCCTGAATGTTGATTTTTGGGGCAGTTCCATCAACCTTGCATGCTTCAAGGTATCTGACTATTATTTCTGGTTTGGAGTCTATCTAAGAAAATAAAGGAAAATCCTCCAGAGGTATCCTTCTTGAAGTAATGGTCTCATGAGGGGTAATAGTTGGTTCCTTCTTGATATTCTCAATGATCTTCATTTTCTTCAGATTTTTAGTGTTCAGAGGCTTCCCAGCGGTTGCTTCCAAAGTGCTGATTTCCTGAGCCTCCGTCAGATGTTCTATCAGCCTATTCTCTGTTAGAATATCTGATATCAGCCTTCCTAAGGGAATCCAATCCCTCTTGGTCCTTTCGTCTTCTCTGGTTTCCTTCACACTTGTTCTGAGATGATTGAAGAGCAAGTGTGGAATATTTACCTTTGTCTTCTTAGAAATGAAATAGATAAGAAATTGCTGATCAATGTTGATATAATCCGGAGAGCTTGTGGGCTTCCTGTGGTTGATACACCCTAGAATGATTCTGGCCCAAATTTTGTGATGATCCTTCAAATCTCCGATTTTACTGGAGGGTAGTCCATGAGTAAAAATTTCCTTTGCAATTGCTCTTAGGTCAGAGCATCTCTCAGCCATGTCAATGCATCTAACACCACCACTGTTGTATCCAAGAAGCTTCACAATAAGGTCTTCTGTAATCACAATTTTCTTCCTCTTGACATAAGAAGTAACCTGGTGATTTGAAGAAGAAGCCTGTATCCAGAATTCTTTGACAAGAATGGGAAATGTTGACCCCAATAGACGATCAAAGTACCTGTTCCAACCTTGTGCTGTAACGTCTTCATACAGGTTGAAGCCATTTTCTTGCAAGCTTTCAAAATCAATAATCAGTTCAGAGAGAACTTCCAGATTATCAATAGGTGTGAGGAGCGTTCTGTGGGGTTCTTCATACTGTTGCATTGAAGCAGATTCATGAGCACTGACATTTTTTAGACTTGAAGAAGCCATTGTTCACACGGGATTTTGAGGAGGATGAAGGGGGTTTTTTGAAAGCAAGAACTTGAATCGATAGAAAATATTAATGAGAGTAAAAAAGGAGTGAATGTAAAAATTAAATTTTGAGTTTAAATAGGTTTCTTGAAAACGTAAGCAGTAAGAAAAAGAAATAAGAGCTTGGAAAGATGATGAAAAATGCTTGCAGCTTTTTGAATTCTCGTGAATAGTCTTTGCAAATTATAAACGATTTGAACATTGAGCTTGTCTATATAGGCAATGGATTTACGTTGATCATCAAGCGTGTTAAATGACATTAACTTAGTTTCCATTTGGAGAAGATCTTGTCTTAAAGAAGTCGTTGTAATTGATGCTGTATTGAATGATTAGTAATGCTTCAGAATCTTTCATCCTTGCTTGTTGCTGATGCTTCAACACATTGATGACTTGGATTATTATGTTCTAGTACAGAATCAAAGTTTACTTCACTTAAGCACAGGTTCTGGTCATCAAACTTAAGCGCATGTTCTGATTGCTTCAGCGTGTAGCTCTTATGGCTTAACTTTTGATGATGCTTTAGTCAGAACTTCTGCATACAAAATAACATAATTTTTAAGGTGCATATTTATTCTTTGTATTTATTATCATCAAAACTCTAACTAAGGGTTGTAGAATTAAACTATGTTCTAACAATATTTGTAATGCTTTAAGAAAATATTAGCAAGATCTGCCCAGGTTTGAATGTGTGTTTGCTCCAATTGCATATACTAGTCTAAAGATGCCTCACTCAGGCTATCCTGAAAATAGTGAATCATCAGCTTCTGATTGTGGGCATGGGCATGCATCTTCCTACAATACACGCGTAGATGATTTCTTGGACAGGTGAGCCCCTTGTACTTTCCAAACTCAGGTACTTTAAACTTTGGTGGAATTACCACATCAGGAACTAAGCCCATTTCAAGAGGGTCTACCTCAAAGGCCTCGAAACCTTCCACATCTTTTAATCTTTCCTCCATAGCTTTGTACTTATCTTCTACCGGTGGATTGTCAACAACATGAGTACCAGTCGTCTTTAAGGGGGCCTGGTTGGCATCCTCTAGGTCGCAGTCTCCGTATTGTAGGTCCAAGTAGTTGTCTGTGTTGTTGATTGGGATTTGTAGGGTCTCTGTTTTGATGGTGGTGGGACAAACCCTTCAGTCTTTGCTTCTTGTTGGGCCATGAAGGACTTTTGGAGTCCTGCCTCTGGTTCTTTCCTTAGTTGGTGACCGCTTGATGCACCAATGGTTTAGGCTACTTCTTAGAATACTACTTTGGGAATCTAGTCCTTCCTATCAATGACGTTCTTCAGAGCTAGAAGAACTTGGCTCAGATCTCCCTTCATTGAACTCATATCACCCTTTACTTGGTCGAGATCTTCTTTGAACGCAGCCCGAGTCTCCTCAATTTGTTCCATTTCTTTTTGCTGGTAGGCCCTTGTTTGATATGGAGGCCAAGGAGGTGGAGATCTTCTTCTACCAATGGTTTACTGGAGAGATTTTGCGAGAGATGAGTTTCAATATTATATGCATGTGTTTTATGAATGCATGCAGGAAGATGAATGTGTATGAACATGAAATGTCTTATTCACTTGGGTACACATTTATCTTTTGTTTATTATCATTTTAATTGGTGACTGTCTTTGAAATGGATACACAAACGAGATACGAAAACAAAATTTCGTTATATAAAGTAACATAATCCAGATATTGAAAAATATTACAACTTTAAATCAAAACTTGTTTGCATAAACGTAAATTAAGGGAAATAGATCTTCTAGGAGCGCCCGCGGATGTGTGCTCTGAAACCATCAACCATCGCTTGACAAAGATTTAGAAAGTCTTTAACATCCTTTGGAAGAGGAACCATAACACTTTCTGTGTCTCTCAGACTTCTAGGGATATCCTCAATAAGATTGTTGGCTAAGAAGACAAGCCTTTCATGTCTTTCTTTGTAATGCTGGTACTCTTGATAAAGATGTGGGATTATCTTATGGTTGTCCCTCCCTGCTTGGGCGATCTTGACATACTGCTCTTCCCAATACATTTTTTCACCCCTCATTTCCGTATAAATTCTTCGCTGAATAAGGAAGTCTTTTTCGAGACCCTGCAATTCTAGGCATACTTTCTCGTATTCTTCAGTTTTCTGAACTAGGAGTCCTTGTGCCTCCATCCCCTCGAGGCGTTCCTTATTCTCTGCTTCTTGGCTATCTCGCAATCCAGTGGTGAGGTACTTTGTTTGCTCTTCTTGGTCTAAGGAAGCTTGTGTTAAACCTTGGATCGGGGCTCTTAGGTCCTCCTCTAGTAACTTCTTGTCATGTGTTGCCTTTTCATACCATCTGGTTAACCTTCCAATTTCAGTAGCAGCCTCCTCTAACTTTTGGTTGTGGGAGTCTAAGTTGAATGTTTCACTCAACAGCCCTTCAGTTGTACGCTTCTGTTTGAGACTCTCTTTCTCCAATGCCTTTTTATCTCTCTCAATTTGTTGGTCCTTTGACTCGAGTATCAGCTGCATCTGCTTCCTCTCTTTGGTCAAATTGCGAAGGTTGAGCTCTAACTCTTTCTTTTCAAATTGTCAAATTCTTCCAAGGATATAGGCGTGACCTCTGGGACCTCATTCTTGTACCCTGGATCTATCTCAAATGGCAGCTTGATAATCTGTACCCTATCTTTGACCCATCTGGTGTAAGGCTCTCTTGCTATGGCATTCTTTCTTTCATCTCTCCTCTTATTGACCTTATTCCAAGCCCGGATGACCTTGTTGATTAACTCTTGGTTTTTTGTACCCATGTCGTAGATGATCAATGTTTGGAGTTGTTCGTCCGTAGGTCTATCTTCCAAAGGATACCCTAGCTATCGCAGGGCCAAATTAGGGTTGTAGTTGATACAGCCTTTTGATCCAATCAACAAGATGTTAGGAAAGTCTTCACAACTAATAGTGATGCCATCAATATCTAGCTTCCTTGCATACCATAGTACCAATTTTGTAATGAGAAACCTTAATTTCTGGGGCCATTTGCACTTAGTCATCTTCGAAATCGTATAGCCTTCTTTGTAAAGATGGGTCATGAACCAAGTATATAGGAGTGAGATGCAACAATTCGAAGTGCCTTTTCTCTTTTCATACATCATATGTAAAGTGTAATAAATTTCAGCAAGTAGAGCATGAGTTGGATCAGTATTAAAGACTTTCGCGCCCCAAAATTGCTAATAGCTATAGGGTCAATATAGTCTATGGTCCGAGGAAATAAAATTACGCCAAATACCAGTAGCTCTAAACAATCAACACAAGACTCCCATTCTTTCTAGTTAGAAAATTAAAGTGCCTTATCTTCCAAGTATATCATTTTTATTCTTTGTATCGGACCTTCCCGACGGTAATTTTGTATTAACTCAGGGTAAGGGATCCCTATGCCTTTTGCCAAAACTTTGACTTCAACAGCTTGTCTGATACCTACATAGGCCTTCTCTTGGGAAAAGTTCAGAATTCTGTCAAATTCTTCCAGAGTCGGTGCTAGATGGAAGTCTTGGAAAGTAAAACATCTCAGTGAAGGGTCATAGAACTGAATGAGGGCAGATAGAACATCTATTTGAACATCTACTCTGGTCAAGTCAAGGGTATCCCCATAGCAGCGAGCGTACATCTTCAGAGCTCTCTCAGATAATTTCCCCTGTATAGTTTTGATTTCAGAAAGGTCAGGCTGGAAGGCATTGACGCGGACAAGTTGTTTCCCTTTGGTATCCATTTTTTTTAGACAGTCCCCAAAAATCTTGATTTTATTATCTTTCATTTTGGTACCCTGTGAATAAGACAGATAAAAAGAAGCAACTGATGAATATATGACAAATATGAATGCATGAATGTATGGATGTATGGTTTAGCGGCGGGGTTTTGTGGTAGGTACCCTTAGAAGGTAGGTTCCTTAATTTTGAGCTACCGTTGATCTATCCCCCCAGAAGATGGTTTCCTTAAGGGTATCATGAATAACACTAGAGGGAAAAGGCACAAGGGCCTCCCTTAGGTGGAGCATCTTTACGGACTAAGACTTTTGTCTCAAAGTCCTAAAAGGTCTCATCATGAATTTTTAGGTTAAGGTCGTTACAAAGAATCATGGGTGACCTTCCAAAGTGCTACTCGTCAAGAGGATATCTCTCGATAATTATTCCTTTTTCGGAAGTTCACCGACTCTAGGCGAAGTCGTCACATAAACTCGCAGGGATGATGTACCCCTTAAGCTAATAGACGAACCTTCTTTCTAAGGGTTATATTGAAAATATTTTGAGAAATAAAAAAATCCCACAACATAGTATATATGAAGATAAACAATAGACAATAATTAAATAAATGTAATAAATGAAAGCAATGAATAAATAAAGTAATAAATAAATAAATAAAACCCCAAAGCAAAACCCTAAAACCTAAAGTTGAAGTCCCCAGCAAAGTCGCCAACTGTTGTGACTGGTTTTTAAATCAGAGCCACCACTATTAGTTTTTATCCTAGGGAAGCGAATCTAATAGAAAACCCTAATTTGCAGACAAAGATTATAGGTTTCAGACTTCATTAGATGAAAGGAAGATGTTAGGCACCTTTCATCTACCTTGTTCACAAGGATATTAGGTTTTAGGTTTAGGTTCGGGTAAAACAGGATTTAAATTTATTATTAAGGGAAAAGAGTTTTAATTTTTAATAGGGGAAGGGTTTGTTTTTTATAGGAGAACACGCTACGATTTTTGATCGTATGCCTACGTATCCTCTTATGAGGAATCAGAGTCCCAATTCTTAGTTCGTATGGGTTTTAGGGGTTGCAAACGTACTTTGAATCACCTTGCATTTTGGTCGAGAGTAGTGATTGCGGAGATTTTGGCTAAATGCACAGTAAGTCAAAGTATGCTTGAAACCCTTTTGTAAAAAAAGTTGTTTAGATTATTTGATTGCGAAAAAAAAAGTTTGAGGTTTGTTGAGTGTTTTTTATAGATATTAATTGCAAAAGTTCTTATTAATGCATGATATAAAAAATATTTAATGCAAATAATATATGAAAATAATATGCAATTTTTGATGTAAAAATAATTTAAGTGATATAATAAATAATATTAATATTCATAATAAAAATTAATAATTATAATAATAGTATAATAATTACAAAATAGAAAAATAAAGGAAAAAATAATTTACGAACATGGGGGTTGCATCTTCTGGTTTTTAAGCCCTAGCGCAAATTCTGGAAAAGGGATGTTCTGAAAGGGACAGAAGTTCTGCAGGGGATACAGGGAAATTGACTGGGTTTTGGCCTCAGTCGTAGAACTTCTGAAAAGGTACGCTGCAAGCTGGTTAGTAAAGTAAGAAAATAAGGGTGTTAACTTATGGGCTAAGTCCACTACTCAGAATTTCTGGAAAAGGGCAGACAAAAAGTATATAAGTCTAATGTTGATTTTGGACAAGGAAAAAATTTGAAACCTGGGTTAAGCCCAATCAGAACTTCCAAAAGGGGAACTACATCTGAACGTAAGAAATTAGTGTGAACATATGCAATCAGATTCTAAAACTATCTACAGATCTGTTTTCTATAGTTTCCGTCCTGCCTCTGTTCTCCTGACCCTATTCATCTTAAACCCAACATGAAAACAGTAAAGAAACAAGCTAAAATTTGTTACCCCTTTGGTGCTCATGCTTTTGATTCAGGTGCGTGTTTTGTTGTCCTTTCTGTCTTCTTTTGCAGGTTCTGGTGACAGCAGCGACGAAAGGTGGAGTGATGGTGATTGAAACTAGGGTTCCAGATATTAGAACCTTAGTTACTCTTCTGCCTGTTTTTCTTCTGGGTTTTCCATAAATCCTACTCTCCTTGCTCTTTCTTCAAGCGTTACTGTATTGCTTTTATCTGAAAATTCGTCTCTCTCCTCGTATTATTTTTCTCCTTTTTTCTCCCCCATGCTTTGCTAATTTTTTCCTCTATTTATAATGTTCAATTTTTGGGCTTGGATTATTTATAGAGCAAAGATTAAGGATAGAATTAAAAAGATTTGATTGGAATTGATTTTCTATGGAATATTTGATTGAAATTGATACAGTGCACGTCCAACAGATTTTGGCTTGGGTTGCTTAGCCTTTGAAACTCTGAGCTTGGGTTGTGGAAGATAATTTGATTCTGCCCTTGCTTACAATTTGAATCTGCTAGAAGATCTGATATTCCAGTTTTGTACCAGTACTAGCTTGTGCGTGATTCTGTCTCTGATCTGCACCTATTTTTGCGTTTGTTTCTGTAAAGAAGAACTCCTGGGATTTGTTTCAGAAGTTATGATGGGTCAGCGCTTGATCCATATAGCCTAGCACTTCTTCTTTTGCAATCAAAACTTCTCCTTTAATTTCAATTTGGCCTAGCCTTAATTCTTCCCCTTTCTTTTGCATACTCCCGGATTTAATTTTCACCCCTCCTTTTTTTAAATAATAACTAAATCTTCTTGATTTAAAGTACACCCCGCTGATCTTGAATAAAGATATTCCATCAGATATTGTTGTATCACCTTTAATTGAATAACTCTAAAAAAAGGATTGCTGAGGTAAGACAAATTTGGGGTATGACACTATCCTGAATGTCCAAGAAAATAGAGGTGAAGATGTCAAAAAAGAGGTTGCAACATTAGTCTGCTATAATATTTCTAGAACTTCCTCTTGTGAACTTCATAAGGTTTTTGCAAGGTGAGAGTCATGATTAAACTAATGTATGTTCTTGTGATGATTGTTTATTTTTTGGTGAACTTTAGAAAAGTACAAATCAAATCTAATTAAAGTTATCAAAAGTTCTTGATCAAACTCTACAATGGAAAGTTGGGTTCCAAATGCTGAATAAAAGTTTGTCCATATGCTTAATTTATGGTTGTTTTAAAAAAGCACTAGGAGAACTAAAACATGGAATAATCAAATATCTTTGAAGTTTTCAAAGATCATTATTATTTCCAATTGTACTTAATGAATATCTCTGAGCCATTTTGATGTTAATAAATTATTTAGAGATATTTTTATTAAGGAAGGAAAGGATGTTGAACCAAATGTTGGAACATCATCTCAGGAAACTGATTCTCCATGACTCTGAATAGCTGCATGAATTGAATCAATTTTTTTCAAGTCATCTAGAGTTCAAGATTCTTATCCAGAGGAGTGGATAATGAGGAATTTGGTTTGTAAAGGGATCTCCATTGTCTTTCAAGACTGAGTCTATTTTGTCTTCAAAACTTAAGGAGACCTTGACAAGTGTATGTTGGAATAAAGTTGTGCACCTTAAATTTCCAAAGAAAATTCAGATGAAGTTGGTGTTATTATAGGATGACCTTCCTAAGGAAGCAACCGTGTCTCCTAAATCAGCCAAGATTTGTTTGTATCCTTGTCTTTTCTAAGGATATGGTTAACGCTGAAGGAAATTGTTGATCTTTGGTGGTTTTGTATGAAATGTCACAAAGGATGTTATGAAATTATACTATGGCAAGGTGGGTCCATTCCGTGTAATCAAGTCTGGAAGTTTGACTTGACAGAGCTCATTTACACTAATCTTAGTTATGTCAATGATCTTGCTGCAAGCAAAGGAATTCTCCTGAGACTGGGATCTCTAGGATGATAGTATGAGCCGAACTTAGTTAGTCCTTGGATGCAAGTCAGTTTGAAACCTTGAAGGGTGTTTTGGAAAATTGTTCTGCTATAAAGTCAACATAGGAGGCGTGTAAACTTTATTGTCCAGTCAGCTATGGTTATGGTTAGCCTAGACTGTGTCATTTAGAGTTTTATTTCCCGGTAGTCAAGACTTGGGAAGTGTAGAAGAAAGAGAGAGTGTCTCTCTCTTGTGGTGAGTGATGCATTGATAATAAGAGTAACTACACTTGCTTCGAAAATGCTCCCATTTACTAACTCTTAGATACAAGAATGTTAATCTCTCTTTGTTTAACAATCAGTCGTTATATGCATAGTTTCAAGGGGAACAAATCCTGGCATAAGGCTGATGCTATAAAACTTACTTGTTGGAGGATAAAATAGTTAAGAGTATTGTTTTAGCATAGGCTGAATTCATAGAAAAATCCCTTGTTGAGTTATTTGCTAGTGTATCCTTTTCAAGTGATTAAAATGTTATATCTCTTATAACAGTTGACAAGAGCAAGGAGTGAAGTAGGGTAATTGACAACAGCAAGGAGTTCAGTGTGTGTTTCACCAGTCCTTTGTAGTTTTTTCTCTCTTTCTAGTTTTTGTTGTGTGTTTCTTTTGTGTCTCCTTGGTTTGTTTTCCGTTTGTGCCTTCAGTTGTGCTCTTGTTTGCATTATGTGTTTCCATTGTGTACAATTACTCTATTTATTTTTTTCCCAATATTTTGGCTAAAAAGGGTGAGTAAAGTGTTGTGTCCTAATGTTACAACTTATGTCTTTACATGTTGATTAACATTGTGATAGGACTGTGCTACTAAGGGGAAGTAGTCTTGTGTAGTTGCATTTGCTTGTTGTATGCAACTGTTTAGGGGGAGCATGATTGTCTATCATGCTTGTGTGCTTCTGTTGTTACTTTTTTCTAGTGTGCAGAGTTTTCAAACAAAATATTCTAACATTTTGTTTATGTGTGAACTTGGATAGCTCATGTATGTTATTATGAGGGATGAGTCTCAAATATGTGAACTTTGATAGCTCATTTAGGTCATTTGGGTTTTCCTCAGTTCTGGTATGTTTCTTTTTCAGGTTGGGTTTCTGGTGACAAGGGGAGCAATAAATCTAGGTTAATCATCTAAATTTTTTGCCCTGTTTGTTTGTGGTTTTATTCCTCTCTCCTGGATTTTTGTGCTAAGAGTGCTTTAGCCAAAATTTTCCAAAGGAGGAGATTGTTAGTACTATGGTTTTTTTATTGGCTAAATTTTTGTAAAGCATGGTTAGTCATAACAAATTTGCTGTAATGTGATTTTTCAACCATATGTTGAACACAATGTCAAGACATCTAGGTTTGGTATAGCAGGTGCTACTGTTTGGTATTTCTTGACAAGATTTGATTTGATTTTCTGAGAATCCTTTTGGATATATCTCAGTTATTTTCATAGGTCAAGAAGATGTAATTTTGAACAAGTGAATCAAATCTTTATCAACATTAAAGTTTCTAAACTTGGTTGTTAATCTAATTTAAGAAACTTGAATATTTGTTCCAAGATTTAAGGAGATATTTTCTGCAGCAATCATCGCATGGTTCAAATAATAGTTAGGTAAAGAACTCGAAGGCCATGGATAGATGAAGCTTATAAAAGGAAGACCAAGACCTAGGGATATTTAGTTCTTAATAGATTGTAAAAATAATGGTTTAGGTTTGAGAGTCTCTCGTGTGGTCTTGTGGTGTAAATCACCCTTTGTATCTTTTGATACATTGAGGTAGACATAGTGTTCCACTCAGAAACCTTTAGGTAATGAGTTGTGTATTGTTCTCCTCTAAGCATTTATGAAAAAAGTTGATTATTCTTCTTGGAATAAGATTTTAAACAAACCAATTATTGTTCTTAGTTAAGAGTCTTAACTAGGTATTATATTTGAAGTGTAATCTTTTATTGGGTTTACCCTTGTACTAGTTATTGTTACTATAACTGGTTTGTAGACTTCAATTGGGATTGGGGTAGGTCTTTTATCACTGCGGTGATTGAAGTGAGATAGCGGTTTCTCATATCTAGGCGGATCCTAGGTAGGAGTTGAAATGGATAGGGATTAAGCGAGAAGTTGTAAATTAGGATTGTTTAGCTTCAAATTAATACTAATAGTAGTGTATTTCCTTCCTGGCTTGGTAGCCCCCATAGTAGATGAGTTGCATTGAACTGTGTTAATAATTGATTGTGCTCTTTATCATTCTGCATTTAAAATTTTGCATATTATTTCAGTTTGATATTGCTGCTCAGTTTGTCTATAGATGTCATAACATTTTTCCTTACTTCATGTTCTAATGTTAAAAACATTAGTATGTTAATGGTGTGTACTAGTGCCAAAATTTCAATTTATGTTGAAATGTTCTGGTTACAAGTGAGTTTCTTTAGGACAAGAAACACAGTAATTTTGGGGTTGTGATGATTGTGTTACATCAAATAATTTTATTGAGAATTTGGTTATGTTTTGATGTAATTTGAGCTTAAAATGTCTTAGTTTTTAGATAAATTTGAAGGGAAATGAAGAAAGAAGAGAAAGGAAGAAAAATGAATATAATAAGAAGCAAGACATGAAAAAACTACTGGAAAAATTGCGGCCAATTTTGTACCATCAATAACCGAGAAAATAGCTCATCGTTCCACAAATAAAGCCATCACGACACAATGCATGGTTGCTAGCACATTGTGGTACGACATAAATACACTATGACACGATAAAGTCAAAATTCTAACACGTTAAAAAGAAAGTTTGATAACTTTTGACAAGGGAGACATCCTTTTATGATTTATGAAGTGGTTTTGACGGTGGAAGAACACATTGAAGCTCTGGAACAAAAGGTTTTCATCATTTGAAGACCAAATTTATTAGCAAAAATTCATGTATTGTTTCTATATCTCTATTGTATGAATAAGAATATAATGATTAAATAGTTTATCTTTTGATTAGGTTTTAGGAGATGAACTTTTGTTTGATTTGTTGGGACATGTGATCTGTTTATTTATTATTTTCTTAAATTGATATTGAATGTTTACTCATTTACGCTTTTGTGCATTTCCTTATACGTGTTGAAAAGAACATAGTTAACCTAGGATTGTAAGGATTAAAAATCCCTAACCCTATACACCTGATCTAGAGTAGTTATTAACCTTAATAATTTATTTAGGGATAAATAATTCTAAGTCATGACATATGAATTAATGTTCTAATTTTTCACTATTTAACTTCTAATTGGCCTAAGAAATTAGGGAGTTGTCGTGCAAATACTGATTTATACACTAAGAGATTGGGTATAACAAATGTGTTAGTTGGTTGGATTCATATAAGAATTATTTAAAAAGTAAATAAATCAATTCATCAGCAGTGACACTTAGGGGGTTCAAATAAAACCCGATTGCTCTATAATATGATATTTTCCAGTACTTGCTTCATTTGCCTTTTAAATAAAACCATTTATGCGTCCCCAATTTTAAATTTTTAAACATGTTTCGATTTATTTGTTAAAATACAATAATCTCTTTGAAGATGAATCATTTTTATTATTTGTGATAATTTTTAGCACACTTGCTAAAAATTAATCATATCCCTTCATCAATCTTCAGGAACCATCACCATATTGTCATATTATATTATGGCATCACTTGTTATCATCCGAGCCAAAATCATTTATGGTGAAGACTTCACCTAAGAGTGTTGTCAATATCAAAACCAAAACTACAAGTAGTTATAGACTTCATACCTACAAGCACATAGATCCATATTCTCCTCTTTTTTTATGATGACAGTGCATCTCTTAGGGGGTGGATAAAAAAGAAACAAAAATTGTATATTGAAGTAACAAATAAACATTAAATTAAAAAACGCAAGTTAACAATTGTACATCGCGCGAATTTCAAATGGATGAATCAGGGGGTGCCACGCCACCCTTCTTCTTCCTCACTCTGTTGGTAAAAGTCCAAGACTTTTACCTACGGACACCACCTGTAGCTATAACCCCTACAACTTTCCAAAATCTCATACACGCAACATAAATAAAAACTAATGTTACAGACCAATTCGTCTTGGCCTTGCGAACATCATGGTACCTTTCTTTTGGGCCAATTTTACCTGTACAAGAAAATCCCAAAATGAAACAAGAAAACCTAACAATGGCATATCTCTGTAGGGTTAGCAAAAATGCAATTAATCATTACCAATAGCTTGCAAATGCTTCAAGGATTCCGAATATATAAACCAATCATGCTAACAATGTCAAATGCATGAGATTTGATTTCAAAAACGCAGGGATGTCCTGAAGCACTTACTTCACGTTTCTGGGCACAAAAACATTTGCTTTTGATTGGTATAAACTCCTTGTACACCCAGGAAGTGAATGAGATAGCTTGGGAGGCTTGAGAATGCCTGGAAGTATGAAAACAAATTTCTACTTTTCTTGAGTTTTTCCAAGTTTGTTCTTCACTCTACACGCCTCCAACCCTTGTGCATTTGGTCTGCAAACGTTCTATATATGTCCTTGAAGGAATTAGGTTTACAAGTTTGCTCTAAATCTTTTTCAATTATGGTCATTGTTCAAGATTTGATTCTCATTCAAATCTTTCTAAAACAAGCCAAAAACCAATCTTTTTATGTACAAACATGCCTTTCACGATTTGATTCCCTTGCTAGTTGTATAAGAGACCTGAAGTATGCATAAAATCTCAAGGTTTAAATGATTTTGAAATTTCCATGATTTTATTTTGATTTAATTTGATTTAATTGAAGTAAAAATCAAAATAAATGGCAAAAATAAAATAAAGGCAAGTGGGGAGGATCATGGGTCTTGTGGACCATGCTACAAACTCAAGAAAAGCACAAAAAGTTGGGCCCATTTGACAAAAATTGCAATTTGAGGCATATTTGACTTTTGGCAATTTTGCAAAAAAGGTCAACTTCACTAATGCATAACTCCTTCAATTTTGACTCTATGAGGGTGTTCTTTGACTTTTTAGAAATATTGAGATGTCCTCTAAGCAACCTTTTTGGTCTCATCTCAATTTAGTCTTCCATGTTCATGTATGAAGCTTTGACAAAAAAGGTGTTTTTGTTGACTTTTCAAAGTGACCTATAATGTCCAAATTCATAACTTCTTGTGAGTGCATATTTTGAACTTGGTAGATGAAGATTAATTGTAGGGAATTTCATCCTATTCAAAATGAGCTTTGGATGGGTCATTTATAATAAAGTATGAGAAAGTTATGCTTGCTCAAAGTTGAGTAGACTTTTCTTGCAAAACCCTAATTTAGCATCTTTTGGGTTTTGATGAATTGTCACCAATCCTTGATGAATCATGATAAAACCTTGATAAACTGATGAATAATACTTAAAAAGGAGGATTTTGACCAAAAATCTTGAAGTTTGACTGTATGGGGACCACAGTTGACTTTTGCCCTAGCAAAGTCGATTTTCAGGCCTTTGAGCAATTGACTGAGCAAATTTTCTCTGCAAGGCTTGAAACTTGACATGGTTGATATTGAGAACATATTAGGACAATGGTGATCATTTGGGACCCTTTGGACTCAAGTATCTTGATGCAACATGAAACCCTA
The DNA here is from genome assembly GCA_948472305.1 of Vicia faba. Classification (NCBI taxonomy): domain Eukaryota; kingdom Viridiplantae; phylum Streptophyta; class Magnoliopsida; order Fabales; family Fabaceae; genus Vicia; species Vicia faba. The sequence continues at coordinate 1,223,916,997 of OX451738.1, read as the reverse complement.
ATTTGAGGTAGACTGCCTTAGGAGAGAGTTTGGTTGGTCAACCCTTGGACTTCCTTGAGCAATTTGAGGATCTCACTTGAAATGTTTTGAGAAATATGGGAGGGAAAATTTTGGGGTACAATAACTGCCCCTGTTCAATCTTCTTAAACTTTAGGATGTAGATTGGCTTGCTTGCCTTTCGTGATCCGAAGGTAGAAGATGATTGAACACTAGAGTACCCAGAAATTTGCACTCACATGAAGTAGTACTTATCCTGTGATGTCGGGAATGGGCTTATAGATGCCATTTGGAGATTGATGACGGAATATGGGCTTAAAGATGCCATCTGAAGGAGTGTCGATCGCATAAGAGATTCCTTTGTGAGAGTCTGTATACATGTTGTTGAGGAAGACTACGCTGGGGAATGCAGGTCTCTGTATTGGTAAAAGTTGAATTTTACGAGCTTCGATCGTCCGTTATTCTACTGGGAGATCGTCTCTTAGTCGAAGAGGTGAAAATGAACTACTATCTGGTCGTAATCCAGGCTTCATAGTGATAAGATCGACTGCTATCTGGTCGTGCTTCAGGCTTCATAGTGACTTATTGGGGAGATAAGATTAAACTTGCTATCCGGTTGTAATCTAGGCTTCGCAATTTCTCGATTCCTATATGGTCGTAATCCAGGCTTTAGAAGGAATTAAGTTGTTATCCGGTCGCATCCGGGCTTCAACTTAATTTTAGGGCACACTAATATCCGATCGACTCCGGGCTTCTTAGTAATTGTCTAGGTAAACTACTATTTGGTCAAAATCCAAGCTTCGTAGTATCTTGTACTATTATCTGGTCATAATCCAGGCTTCGGTCCTTTACCGCAATCTGGTCATAATCCAGGCTTCACGATGTTTTATACCATTATCTGGTCGAATCCAGGCTTCATGGTGTCCTGTACTGTTATCTGGTTGTAATCCAGGCTTCACAATACCTTACTTCTTATCTGGTCGTAATCCAGGCTTCAGAATAAATCAATTGGTTATCCGGTCACTTACGGGCTTCCATTTGATTTTTAGGCCTACTAATATCCTATCAATTTCCGGGCTTCATAGTAATTGGCCGGGTAGACTGCTTTTTGGTCGAAATCCAAGCTTCATAGTGTCCCTTACTATTATCTGGTCGTAATCCAGGCTTCAGTGTCTTTTACCGCTATCTGGTCGTAATCCAGGCTTCACGATGTATTATACCATTATCTGGTCGAATCCAGGCTTCATGGAATTTGGAGAAATCAAGATATTATCCGGTCGAATTTGGGATTCATAACTTGCATTAAAGATATACCACTATCTGGTCGACTCCAGGCTTCGTAGTATTCTTGGTTTCTATCTGGTCATAATCCAGGCTTCACAATGTCTTCTACCATTATCTGGTCGAGTCCAGGCTTCATGGTGTCTTGTATTGCTATCTGGTCGTAATCCAGGCTTCACGATAACTTGTTAAGCTATTATCTGGTCCAATATGGGCTTCATATCTTTAAGATAAACCATTTATCTGGTCGGATCCAGGCTTCGCAGTGTTTGATACTATTATCCGGTTGTTCTCCGGGCTTCACAATATGATGGAGAAATCAAGATATTATTCGGTCGGATCCGGGCTTCATAGCTTGAACTTTGTGAGAATTTGATTGTATTTTTTCCTGAAAGGTAAAGGGTTAACCGTATGTAATGTCATGATGTATGAAATGCATTGAGCAAATGATGTTCTCAAAATAAATGAGATTATGCTGTATGATGCTTATGCACATGTCATGATATATGGATATGCAATGTTTTTATGATATTCTCTAACTGGGGAAAATAAATCCCAGATTGCTGCTGGAGAATATAAAGATCTGAATTCTTCGTTCCCGCTGGGGATGACGTTCGAAGATGATTTGAGAATAAATTGGCGGGAGAATAACTCGGCTGGAGAATAAACTGGAGAGAAAATGACTCTATGGGGAAGAGAGACTCTGCTAGAGGATCTGCTGATTTGGAGAAATAACCTCGGCTGGGAATGAATTACCGTTGTTGGCGATAATGAACCCTGTTGGGGATTGAGTTTGTACTTGTGGAAGAAATAAACTCCACTGGGGATGGTCTTCCACTGTTGGTGATAGATAAACTCTGCTTGGGGAGAATTAACACCAATGTTTTTAGATACCTTTTACTCTGCGGGGAGTGTATGTGCCTTTAGTCATTTTCTCAAGCTAGCTCTATTCATGTACCTGGTGGACAGAGCCACCGTAAGATTTGGACATTTCTTGTTTGCCCCTGTTCCTGGAATTACGAGTAATTGTCTTTTGTTTCGCATGTAAGTATTTATGAGCAGCAATTATTGTCAGAGGCATATATCAAAATGAAACATTGGATGTTCTTACAAAACAAAACAGAAAAAGAAAAACAATTTGAAATTTCTTTGTAAAAATGAATTATATTGATTTTTGAAGTTGGCCTGTAATAGGCGTTTTATACAAGAGGCTGACATCCTAGTAAGAGAACACCGCCGAAAGATAGAAATTATACAATTTGTGAAAAAACAAAGAAAACAGCTATGTGAACAATCCCACTGGGTTCCAACTCTGCTATTGCCTTTATATCTTCGAGCGTCTCATCACTTTGCTACTTGGTTGAAGGTAGATCAGATTGATTAGTGACGTCCGAGCTTGATAGTTGATAAAGAAGTCTGGTTGCAAGATGATCCAATGAGACATAGTGATACGCTTTAATCCCTAACTTTTGTCTGGATTTCCCTTTTGGGTTTTCAATCCACCGGGATACCCTTTTTTCCCAAGCCTCTCTTTCGGGTTTTCGACTTGCCGGGTGTGCAGTTTTTTTATATTTTCATCCCTTACTTTTGCCCAAACCCTTTTGATTCATCGGGAATCCCTTATTTTTGCCTAGGCCAGTCAACCTAGCGGGTCTTTGATTATGCGTAGTATTTTTTCACTATGTATGCATTGACGGGGTGAGGAAGGTCGTCGCCATCCATGTTGGTTAGAATCATAGCTCCTCCCGAGAAAATGTTCTTAACCACAAATGGCCCTTCGTACGTAGGGGTCCATTTGCCCCTGGGATTACCTTGCGGTAATATGATGCGTTTGATCACCAGATCCCCGACTTGATATTCTTGTCGTCTGACTTTCTTATTAAATGCCTTGATCATTCACTTTTGATATGTCTAACCATGACAAATAGCAGTAAGTCTCTTTTCGTCGATTAAGTTCAACTGATCAAGCCGGGTCTAAATCCAATCGTCTTCGCTCAAACCTGCATTCTTCATAATCTGGAGAGAGGGTATCTGGACTTCAATGGGTAGGACTGCCTCCATGCCATACACCAAAGAGTAGGGTGTTTCCCCTGTCGAAGTTCGCACTGAGGTACAGTACCCATGAAGAGCGAATGGTAACATCTCGTTCCAGTCTTTGTATGTCACCGTCATCTTCTGCACAATCTTCTTGATGTTCTTATTAGCCGCTTCAATAGCCCCATTCATCTTCAGCCGGTAAGGAGAAAAGTTATGATGCTGTATCTTAAATTGTTTGCAGAGCTCGGTGATCATCGTCTTATTGAGATTTGTACCATTATCCGTAATGATCATCTCTTCTACACCATATCGACAGATCAAATTGTGTCGAATAAACCACGCCATGACGTTCTTGGTTACTGTAGCAAAGGAAGCTTCCTCAACCCACTTCGTAAAGTAATCAATGGCTACCAGAATGAAACGATGCCCGTTGGACGCAATAGGTCTGATCTCGCCAATCATATCAATGCCCCACATTGCAAAGGGCTAAGGAGCTGTTAAACAATTTAGAGGAACTGGAGGTACATGCACCTTATCAGCATAGACTTGGCACTTATGACAAGTTCGAGAATGCTGATAACAATCGGCTTCCATAGTAGACCAATAATATCCTGCCCGTAGGATCTTCTTCGCCATGGTATGTCCACTGGAATGAGTTCCAAAGGTACCTTCATGTAACTCTGCCATAATCCTTTCTGCCTCGTTCTCCCAAATTCATTGATTTCACTGGCTCTTCATGAGGCTATATGGCCCTCTCTTCCTGTAGTAACAGTCTAGAAAGTTCCCCAGGTACCTTACAATCATCCTCACCTTCTTCCTCGGCTTGGTTGATCAGATTTTCAAAGTCATAACCGGCAGTAGCAGAGTTATTATCAATGGGATCCAGAGTGGATGTGGATCTGCATTATGATATGTGAGTGTGTGTAAGACAATAGCTGTTTTGATAAAGTACGAGATAAAAAAGAAAAACAAGGAGCGTAAAATTTTTAATGCAAGAAAACGTCCAATGCTTTATTGATGATATATGAAAATGACAAATAATAAGCCCTCACAAACAAAGCCAAGGTGCCTCGGGCAAGGCACCGGGCCGTAAAGTTTCAAATTGTCTGTTACAAATTTCAAAACAAAAGTCTATTACTGTGTAATAAAAGAAACGGGCACGAAGTCCTTCGCTGTCCAGTTGTTCAATCCACCATCGGTAGTCGGGTAGATCCAGCTATCAATATCCGACTCTTCTTCATCATCCTCAATTGCATTCACTCCCTGATTACTGATGTGCAGAGGAGGTCTTCCAATCCGCACGTGCCGAATAGCCCTTTGAGCCTCTGCAGTAAATCCCAAACCAAACTTGTCAGTTTTATGTGCAAAGTCGGGGATCTGACCCCAATTTTCACACCCACCTTTTTCAATTACGGCCCTGGCATCCTTGAGGGAAGCCATCTTCATCGGAGGTTTGTCAGCAGCAACATCAGTCGATGCCAAAGTCTGGGGAACCTCTTCAAAGTTCTGACATGGGGTTTCGATGAATTCCCCATCCATCTCCACATGGAGAAAGGAGTTAAGATGACTCACCATGTACTCCTCTTCTCCTCGCACCATAACAATCTTCCCCTTTACTGGATATTTCAACATTTGATGGAGTGTAGAAGTCACTGCCCCAGCCTTATGAATCCATGGGCGACCCAGCAAGCAAGAATAAGATGGTTGGATCTGTCACATAGAACGTAGATGCAAAAGTCTGAGAGACAACTTTAACAGAGACGTCCACTTCCCCGTGCAACATCCTTTTTGACCCATCAAAAGCCCTGACCATAATATTACTCGGCTTCAGAATCAAACCTTCACAGTCCAGACGGTCTAACGCTTTCTTTGGAAAAACATTCAATGAGGACCCAGTATCCACAAGTACGTGGGCCATGGTAGTTCCCCTGCACTCGATCGAGACGTGCAGAGCATCATTGTGATTTCTTCCTTTAGCAGTCAGATCCGCGTCTGAGAAACCCAACCCGTTATCAGCAGTCAAACTAGCTACACAGTCTTTGAATTGATTGGAAGAAGTCTCCTGCGGCACATGTGCAGTTTTGAGGAAAGAAATTAAAGCCTTTGCATGGGCTTTCGAACACAATAACAAGGATAACATGGAGATTTTTGACGGGGTCTGCCCCAGCTGCTCGACTACATTGTAGTCACTCTTCTTGATAATCTTCTGAATTTCCTCTATCTCCTACTTAGAGGTTTCTACAATGATCTTCTTAGGTGCCTCCATCTAGGCAGGCTCACCTGTGACTTCTTTTCCCCGAGTGTCAGATGGCTCGGCGACAGGGGTGATAATTGGAATATGTACTGGGATAGTAGCCGATGTACTAGCAGATGGAATGACAACAGGTTTGTGAACAGTCAGAGGGGAGATTTCAGGAGAGAAGAGTCTTCCACTTCTGGTGACCTTGTTAGGCTCAACAATATTGCTGACATCAACATCAGCTTCTTCAATCTTTAAGTCTTTCTTTACCCCATGGTAATACACATCGGCCCCATAGTGCCACGGGATAGCCTTATCCGAAGTGTATCGGATAGGGCCAGGGATAGTAATGATTAATGGAGCAATTCTTGGAACATATGCAATTCTAACAGGCTTACTCGAGGAAGCCTTGGAAGGATTGGCGGAAATGGTTATGATGGCAACATCTTGAACTGGAATTAACGGGATCAAAGTCTTTTCGAACAGAATCTCTTTGTTATCCATCATGCGTTGAACACCTGATTTCAATAAATGGCAACCAGTAGGAAAGATTGAACACATGTGGCAACCTTCGCCACAACCCGGAAATAAACCGACCAACAAGAGATTCTTCTTTATTGTCATCAAAGGAGTGGAAATTTCTTTCACGGTGGTCATAAATAAATCATCGTCCACAGAATTTACCCCATGACCATGTTTGGGCATAGGAGCAGTCAAGACGTTGGGCTTCTCCGGAGCATCAAACTCGATTTCTTTAGCTTCAATCAAATCTTTCACCTTATTACTCAAGGCCCAACAGTTGTTTGTATCATGCCCTGGGCTATCAGAGTAATAGGCACAACGGGCGTTCGGGTTATATAGCGGAGATGTGGTGCTGGGATTCTTTAGGGCTTCCCTCAGAGTTACCAGGTTGGTCTTTAATAACTGTTGTAGAATTTGAGACAAGGTCTTATCAAGTCGAGTGTACTGTCTTTGCGGTCTCTCCATTCTTTGCAGATTATTTCATTGTGGAGCAACTGTGGGTCTTGATATTACTACCACATTCACTGCTTGACGACGTTCAGGTCGGTTTTAGCTCCTCGAGCTGTAAACTGCACTAGCTTCTTTCTTACCGGTGAAGGGCTTCTTTTTTGTACTTGACGAAGCACCTTTCTGTATCTTACCACTTCGGATACCAGCTTCTACTCTCTCCCTAGTCAGGATCAAATCAGTAAACCCAGATGACGAACTGTCGATCAGATGATTGAAAAATTGTCCAGACAACGTCCCTATAAACATGTCAACCAACTCCCTATCAGACAAAGGGGGTTGGACTCTTCCAGCCACATCTCTCCACTTTTGAGCATAGTCCTTAAAACCTTCACTTTCACCCATAGACATACCCTGAAGCTGAGTACGAGTGGGAGAAAGGTCGGTATTATATTGATATTGCTTGTAAAAAGAAGTGGCAAGGTCCTCCCAATTTCGGACATTAGCTCCTTCCAATTGATAAAACCATTTAAGCTGAGTCCCTGACAGACTATCTTGAAAGAAATGTACCCACAAATTTCTATCAGCAGTGTAGGGTTGGATTTTCCTGACGTACGAGCGGAGGTGGAGTTTTGGACAGGATACTCCATCGTACTTGGCAAAAAACAGAGCTTTAAACTTATGAGGGATCACCACCCCAGATGCTAGTCCCAGATCTCCGAAGTCCAAACCATGGATCTTCTTAATCTCCATAGCGCTTAGACGGTCTTCGAGTTGTTTGTACCTATCCTCAGCAGGAGGATACTGCACATCATCAAAATCAGTATCATTATCAGAGACCACATGACTGGGACCCTTTTCTTCCTCTTGGTCCTCCTCTCCTTTGGATGAAAGAGACAGATCAGCTTCCTGTCGCAACCTATTCCCAAATCTGTTACCCATATTTAGAAGAACCACCTTCTTCTTCTTCTTCTTCTTCTTCTTCTTCTTCTCCTTCAGGATGAGAGTCTTCAAATCCTCTCGCTTTTTATTCAAGTTCAAGAACATCTCTTGGAATTGGGCATTCTGTGCTTGTAGAGCTTTAATGGCTTGATCGATAGGTATTTCAAAATACTTTTCGTGCTGAAATAAACATCGAAGAAGATAAGAAACCTGTAATGGTACCTGTAATAATGTGCATGATAATGGGATGCGTATGTAATGGTTTCAAAGACTTTGGGAGATTTAAATTTGCAAACCAAGAAATAAACAAACTTTATTAGATTAAACTCGTAAAAATGTTTAACATTCCTTTGAGGCGTTACAAAAGAAATAAATGGAACACAAGTCTAAACTAGAAAAAGCAAAATCAGAAATCCCATGGACGCTTCCCCTTTGTGCTGACGTAGTCATTGATCATCCTTTCATTCTCAAGTTGCCTGGTGAGTTTCAAGATCTTCCTTTCTTTCTCATGGTACTTCTCTCGGTAGGTATCCCTCTCCTCCTTCAACTAAATCCAAGATCTCTTTAATTCCCCAAGATCAGTGGGCATGTATGGATAAAGGACAGTATAAGGAATGCCCTCTTCATTGGTAGGCTCCACAATCACAGGCAACACAGCTTCATAGGGCATCCCAAGCTTCTGGGCTCGAGCTCGGACCCACTGGAGATAAGGTTGCATAGGGAGAGAAGTATTTGGTCCTAGCTCTTGAGGGTCAGACTTGTTCACCATGCCCCAGGCTCGTATAAACCTTCGGCGATGCTCGTCAATGTCTTCCTTGTAGTCAAAGGCAATATCTGTAAGAAGTAGCTCATGAGGACCATCTCTCCGAGCACAACCGAATTATCGTAAAGCCAGGCAAGGACTGTAGGTTATTCCTCCTCTGATTCCAAGCAACGGGACATTAGGGTATCCCCCACATCGATCAATGACACCAATGCTTTCCATAGCCTTAGAACTCCAAAAAATGTTGGTATGGCCAAGGGACATTATCCTGTAAGACCATCCTAAACCTTCCTCATTCTTCAACACGGACTTGGGAAGGTGCGAAATAAACCACCTCGCCAACAGCGGCATGCAACACATGAGGGTCCCTCTTCTTCGCACGGTACAGGTGTAGAGGGCATGCAAGATATCACCTAGAAGAGTAGGCACGGGATTGTGAGACAAGAAGATCTTAACCGCATTCACATCTATGAAGGAATCTAGATTCGGGAAGAGAACCAAACCATAGATAAGGAGATCCAAGATGTCTTCAAAAGCCTGAAAGTCCAAGTTATCCCAGAACAATTGAGCTTGATCCATCAGAACTTGGCTAAGAAACCTTCAACCCCGCTTCGTGTCTCCCAATTAGATACTACATCAGCCTGTTTCAAATGTAGAGCTGAAGTAATGTCTTCTGGCCTAGGAGTCTCTTCCAAACCTGTGAAGGGCATCTGCTCAAGGATGGATATGCCCAATAAGTGAGAAAACTCTTCCACAGTAGGAACTAGCTGATAATCCGGGAAAGTGAAGCAATGATGCACCGATCGAAGAACTGGAAAAGCACACTCATCATCTTCTTATCAAACTTTGAGGTAACCAAGCTAAGAAGCTGACCATGTCTTCTAATGAATGAAGAAGTATCGGAAACTCTCGAGGCTAAATATTTGAGTCGAGCAGGTATCTGCACAAAGTTAACTCGGATGGTGTTTCTACGCATAGAAGCCATAATCTTCAAAATAGAACAAAGATAAATCCCCTCGGTATTTGAAAAGGGTTAGTATAATGGTGCATGCATGTTATGTTATGATGCATGATGTCATGATAAAACACACAACAGGTATAGTAGATAACAGACATGGTAAAGGCAAACAAGTCACACAAGAGCCCTTAAGTTTCAGGCTTGCATGGGGTCTAGGTACTACCCTTTTGAAGTTCAGTTGGTTTCAACCTATCCTAATAATAGTAACCGGGTTCTAGAGGTTCTCAATATCACTGACCATCCTCCATCGGTCACGGTTTCAGCTCACGCAATATTTTCTTGCGGCCGAAACCATCTCGAGAGTATGGTCTCAATGAGTGTAGCATCGAGTATCAACCAGTTCCCATCTTTACACCGAGACCGGCTATCTCACTACTTCCTATGGCCAAGTTGGTCAATTATAGGTTCTAAGGTCAGTTGATGCTTAACGACCATATAGAAGCCCCGTATTCTCCTCGTTTCTCCACAAGGAATACCGATACCAACCATTGTGCCACATCAATGCAGCTACTACTTCAACCGTATCGGTCTATGTTATACAGTTCCTTCACAGTTTATTGCTACTTACCTAACAGGTGTCCCCCAAATCTGGGTTAGGATCTATAGTAACTCCCAATACAACACCCTCAAAAGTAAAGCAATCAAATCAAACAAGAGAAGCAATTTATGATGAACTAATCCTAAGGTATACCCCACTTATATTGTCCCCAGCATAGTCGCCAGTTCTGTGATACGGTGGCGGAACTGGACTGTTTTAGGAAAATGCTGGTTTACATTTTTTGCGTTTGTGTTTGCAAAATTTTGCGGTAAGCAAGAGTATCCACCGACTTTTATTTTATCCAACTGGAAAGGAGAAAAGCACAGAAAAATTCCTTTTTCGAGATTTTGAGTACGGGGGATAGATTATAGAAAGGGAAGGTATTAGCACCCTTTCTATCCGTGGTTTTCCACGGGCTCTTAGGTACTTGCTCATCATTTTAAAAATTTCTTCTGTGTTTTTGTGTTTTGAAAAGTTTTTGTTTTACTTCGATTTAACCCTTGCTTCTGTCTTCAAGAGTGTTAAGAAGTGTTTTTGAAAGCTTTGTTTGAAAAAGTGTAAGTGTGGAAAAGTTTGATTTTGAGCAAGTACCTACTAGCATCTACCTACTCGAAAAAAGAATGTTTTTTTTCTTGTTTCCTTTAGACAGCGCTATCCCACTATTAGTGAGTAGGTAGCACCGTCATTGGAGTTGTAAGGGTCAATTCGAAAGGGATGTACAATCACCAAAGCAATGTTAGGACGTCTTAGTAATAACCCTAATGTCTTAAGATCATATTCGAGGCAACATTTCCGAGGCAACCTTTCCGAGGCAACATTTTCGAACGGGACATTTGATCTTTGTTTAGACAAGAGGGCGTCCACTAAAACATCCTATACTTAATGATCGTTACCGAAGGCAACCGAAGTGAGAGTATACCCTAGGATTGCGCATGTGCGAGTGATTTGATTTCAATTATTATCTTTGCACATTTAGGGTTTGCTAACCATTTTTAAAATTAACATACATTCTTGTCATGCAATCCTATTATCATACATCTAACAGTTAATATTTGCGAAAATTAAAATGCGGAAAATAAAAAAACGCTATTACAAGGCTTCGGGGAGGGGGATTAATTACATAGCCAAAACCCATAAAAACGAAAAATAAACAAGAAGTCCTAATTAAGCTATTACATCCCATGAGCAGTTACATTAATATTGTAAAAAATAAATAAACGCGCGATGAATCGAGAACGAGAAAAGAATTAGGGTTTTTACCCCCGTCTAAACCTAATTTAAAGAAAAATCATTTTTTGTTTTTTTTATTAATTTAAGAAAAAATAAGGTTTTAAATTAAATAAATGCAAACCTAATTGCTAATTAAGAAAAATAATTAATTTTGACCTATTTTTGTATTTTTGTTATTTTGAGAAAATAGAAAATAAAAATTGAATTAAACAAAAACCTAATTTTCTAATTTATTTTTAATTACTTACAAAAAAGGATTAAACTTACCCTAAAATTAAATTAACTAATTAAATTAATTTTTATAAAAGTAAAAATAAAATGCCTAAATTCTAATTTGGTGAAAATTGATTTTTATGAGTTTTTTGTAAAAAAGAATTAATTTTGTGAGAAAAATAAGTTAAGTAAAATAATTAAAAGAAGAATATAAAAGAAAAAAGGAATAAAAACATGGGCCTGGTGTGCTAGCAATTGGGGGGTGTCCATAGCCATTATGGGCCCAAAAACCTTGGTCCATGTTGACCCTCCTGGTTCCAATGTGTTGGCTTGACTAAGATGCATGGTATACTCTCAAATGATGGCCTTCTGATCCAGCTTGTAGGCAATCTGATGGCTGAAAGATGAGGGAATATGGTAGTCCATGCGCCTGTACATGTGCCTGATCATGAAAGTGACAAAATTATGAAATAATATGGAGACCTGGGATTCGAACCCAGGTCCTATGGCCTTTTCACACACCTCCTTACCAACTGAGCCAGCGCGCTTGTTTATATATCAAATAACAAATAAAAATTATATTAAAAAACGCAAGTTAACAACTGTACATTGCGCGAATTTCAAATGGATGAATCAGGAGGTGCCACGCCACCCTTCTTCTTCCTCACTCCGTTGGTAAAAGTCTAAGACTTTTACCTACAGACACAACCTATAACTATAACCCCTGCAACTTTCCAAAATCTCATACACGCACCATAAATGAAAACTAATGTTACAGACCAATTCATCTTGGCCTTGTGAACATCATGGTACCTTTCTTTTGGGCCAATTTTACTTGTACAAGAAAATCCCAAAACGAAACAAGAAAACCTAACAATGGCATATCTTTGTAGGGTTAGAAAAAATGCAATTAATCATTACCAATAGCTTGCAAATGCTTCAAGGATTCAGAATATATAAACCAATCATGTTAACAATGTCAAATGCATGAGATTTGATTTCAAAAAGGGAGGGATGTCGTGAAGCACTTACTTCGCGTTTCTGGGCATAAAAACACTTGATTTTAATTGGTATAGACTCCTTGTACACCCAGGAAGCGAATGAGATAGCTTGGGAGGCTTGAGAATGCCTGGAAGTATGAAAACAGATTTCTACTTTTCTTGAGTTTTTCCAAGTTTGTTCTTCACTCTACACGCCTCTAACCCTTGTGCATTTGGTCTACAAACATTATATATATATATATGTCCTTAAGTGAATTAGGTTAACAAGTTTGCTCTAAATCTTTTTCAATTATGGTCAGTGATCAAGATTTGATTCTTATTCAAATCTTTCTAAAACAAGCCAAAAACCAATATTTTTGTGTACAAACATGCCTTTCACGAATTGATTCTTTTTCTAGTTGTATAAGATACCTAAAATATGCACAAAATCTCAAGGTTTAAATGATTTTGATATTTCCATGATTTTATTTTGATTTAATTTGATTTAATTGAAATAAAAATTAAAATAAATGGAAAAGATAAAATAAAGGCAAGTGGGAAGGATCATGGGTCGTGGACCATGCTACAAACTCAATACAAGCACAAAATGTTGGGCCCATTTGACAAAAATTGCAATTTGAGGCATATTTGACTTTTGGCAATTTTGCAAAAAAGGTCAACTTCACCAATGCATAACTCCTTCAATTTTGACTATATGAGGGTGTTCTTTGACTTGTTAGAAAGCTTGAGATGTCCTCTAAGCAACCCTTTTTGTCTCATCTCAATTGAGTCTTCCATGTTCATGTATGAAGCTTTGACAAAAAAGGTGTTTTTGTTGACTTTTCAAAGTGACCTATAATGTCCAAATTCATAACTTCTTGTGAGTGCATATTTTGAACTTGTGAGATGAAGATGAATTGTAGGTAATTTCATCATCTTCTAAATGATATTTGGATGGGTCATTTATAATAAAGTATGAGAAAGTTATGCTTGGTCAAAGTTGAGTTGACTTTTCCTACAAAACCCTAATTTAGCAACTTTTGGGTTTTGATGAATTGTGAGCAATACTTGATGAATCATGATCAACCCTTGATAAAATTATGAATAATACTTCAAAATGAGGATTTTGACCAAAAATCTTGAAGTTTTACTGTATGGGGACCACAATTGACTTTTGCCCTAACACAGTCGATTTTCAGGCCTTTGAGCAATTGACTGAGCAAATTTTCTCTGCAAGGCTTGAAACTTGACATGGATGATCTTGAGTTCATATTAGGATAATGGTGGGCATTTGGGACCCTTTGGATGCAAGTATCTTGATGCAACATAAAACCCTAATTTGAGGTAGACTACCTTAGGAGAGAGTTTGTCTGGTCAACCCTTGGACTTCCTTGAGCAATTTGAGGATCTCACTTGAAATGTTTTGAGAAATATGGGAGGGAAAATTTTGGGGTACAACATCTACCATTTCAAATCATCTAGAAAATTTGAAAAAACTCACATTTCCTTTCTCTCATACACTTTCTAAATCATTTCAACTTTTCTCACATATTTTGGCCATAATGCTTTGGGAGTGTTCTTGAGTTTAGTGAGGAATATGTTATGAGTGAAGGCTTAATTATAAATTTACCAAATGTAGTTTTTCCCTTGAGTAAACCATTCTTCTTTAGGATGTTATTATTTTGGTCGAGAGTTAAACCATTGTAAAACCCCTTTGTTTGGGGAACTAGAATATGTCTTTGATTGGTTTATGAGTGTTACCATTGAAGAAAATCTCTCTTTTGGATTATTTTAAGAATAACAAATTAAAAATCTTCACAATGGTTCTTAAGCTCATCCTAGTCAAAAGCTCTAATGGTTTGAGATTATCTTAGTATAAAATTTTACTCAGTTTTTGAGTTTATCCCGGTTAAAAGCTCAGTGACTTTGGGATTAGCCCGATAAAAATCTCCGTTCAATTCTTGGTCACCCCTTGTAAAACCTCAGTCCAATTTTGAAGGTAAAAAATTAAAATCTCCATCTTGGATCGACATCAACCTATGCAAAATTGTCATTTGGCTTAGAGACTAACCGCTTAAGACTTTGTTTGTTGTTTGTTTTGCATACTAACTGCTTCAAGTCTTAATTCGTTGTTTGGTTGGAAGTTAGCCTAAATCTTCATTTCCTTTTATAAGGGGGTTCATAGACTTAATCTTCTAAAATCTCTCAAGTAATATTGGATACTCTAAAGATCACTTATTGGGATAAGAGTAGACCATTTAGTTAGACCTAACCTCTATAAATTTAAGTTGTCGTTCTCTCTTACATTATATCTTTTATTTTTGCTTAATTTTTTACTTTAAATTTCCATTGCATATTATAACGTTTTTGATAAAATGTTTTCTAACTCTGATTTCAAAATTGACTTTGTTTTAATCAACTATTTTTAAACCTTAACAATTCACCCATTCTCCCCTCTTGTTTATGGAGTCACATGTTCAACAACCAGTGTCTTATAAGAACACAACATTATTTTTGGAAATACTATGAAAATATCACACACATACTATAAAAAATTGATAAGCCTCTGTTGCAAGTGGTTTTTAATACAGAGTCGCCACTATTAGTTTTTATCCTAGGGAAGGGCATCTAATAGGAAACCCTAATTCACAGACAAAGATTCTAGATTTTGGACTTCATTAGATGAAAGGAAGGTGTTAGGAACCTTTCATCTACCTTGTTCACAAGGATACTAGGTTTTAGGTTTAGGTTCGGGTAAAATAGGGTTTTAAATTTTAATTAGGAGGACAAGTTATGATTTTTGATCGTATGCCTACGTATCCTCTTATGGGGAATCAGAGTCTCAATTCGTAGTTCGTATGGGGTTGGTGTTTTTTAGGGATTGCAAAATGTATTTTGAATCACCTCGCATTTTGGCCAGGAGTAGTGATTGCGGAGATTTTGACTAAATGCGTGCTTAGTCAAAATCCGTTTGAAACCCTTTTGCAAAAACATTTGTGTTAGATTAGTTGATTGCGAAAAATAGCTTGATGTTTGTTGCGTATTTTTTAATCGTATTAACTGCAAAATATCTTGATTAATGCATGATTAAAAATTATTTTTATGCAAATATAAAAATATAATATGCATTCTTGAATAAAATAATTTACATGTTAATATGAGTAATATTAATATTTACCTATAATAATTAATAATATATATAAAAAATTAATAATAATAATAATAATAAGGGTTAATACCTATTTTCACCCCTGACATATGGGGTGTATTTGAAAAATCCCCCTGCCAAAAAAAAAGTTCCAATTGTTACCTTGACAAATTTTAAAAGTTTCAGTTTTTACCTTGAAGATGCCACATCACCTAAAAGGCTGATGTGACTTATATTTTTGTGGCATCCTCAAGGTAAAAACTGAAACTTTTAAAATTTGTCAAGGTAAAAACTGAAACTTTTAAAATTTGTCAAGGTAACAATTGGAACTTTTTAGGTGATGTGGCATCCTCAAGGTAAAAACTGAAACTTTTAAAATTTGTCAAGGTAACAATTGGAACTTTTTTTTTGGCAGGGGGTTTTTCAAATACACCCCATATGTCAGGGGTGAAAATAGGTATTAACCCTAATAATAATAGTTAATAACAATAATTAATTATGAAAATAAATAAGTAATTATAATAATATAATAATAATAATAATAATAATAATAATAATAATAATAATAATAATAATAAAATAATATTAAAATATAATAATTATATAAAAATAATAGAAAAATAAATAATTAGCAAGGGGTGTAGTTATAGTTAGCTAGTAAACATGGGGTGCTGAAAACAATTTGAGTTGGGCCCAAAATAGTTTTCTGGACAGGGGGTGTGTTGTCGCGTGATAATTTAGTAAAACTAGAGATGGGGGGTGTTAAAATCACTGGGCTTAGGCCCAACGTATTTGAAGCGGGATGGATGGATCCTAAGTGGTGCAGGATTATGTACTATCATGTAGAGTTAGCCTTGCGGCCGTATGATCAGAATCGAATGGATGATAGTGAGGGACCATATTAACTATCGTAGGCGAGGCGTGTATGAATGGAACGGATCACATACTTGTTTTAAATTTTTTTTATTTCATTTCACTTTTGTTGTTTGAGTTACAGTGACACCATCCATTTCTCTCTTCCTCGCCGCTTCAACATAAAACCCTCAACCCTTCTCTTCCCTCCACCGGCGACGGCTCAAACAATCCCCCTAACCATTATGACTCCACCCTTCTCCATAGACAAACCCCAACCTTACGATCAAAAAGAGAAAACAAAAAAGTTGAGTGTTAGTTTACCCTTTTTTGCGATTTCTGTGTTATGGATCTTGAAATACCGCAGGTTAATCCTCCTTCTTCTTTGTTGTTGCAGGTATCAGTAGAGGTTGTGGAGGCGGTGATGGTGATGTCCGGCGGTGGAGAGGATAGCAACTAGTGTTTCGGATATCGAAACCCCAGTTGTCGCTTCTTCTTCTACAATAACTTTGCGGCTGAGTTCCCCTCCTCTTGTTTTTGTTCGTGTTCTTCAGCTGGGTTCGTCCGTGTTCGTCTTCTTTGCGGTACCTTCCCCTATTCTTGTATTTCTGTTAAATCTGGCCTCCCTCCTCTCTACAGCCAATTCATAGATATTTATAGGGTTTAGTAATTTAGGGTCATGGATTTGTTGTTAGCATAGATTTAGGAGTTGTATAGAAATTAGGGATTTGAATGTTTGTTAACTGGTTGTAATTTCCGGACTGGATTTGTAATTGAGAATTGTTTTCTGGATTTTATTTTGTTTTCAAGATTTGATTAGTTTCTGATTTAATTATGTCAAAATATTTTTCCCTGTATAATTGATTGATGAAGATTGTATTGGATTTTAGTTAATCTGAATAGCAGATGTTAGTAACCAAAATCCCAGCGCTAATTTTGCAAAGTTTGAACAGTTGTTGTTTATTCATTCCATTGGGCCAGCGCTTTAGTTTATCATCAGCCGAGCATGCCAGCAAAATTAATTTTTTTAATAATATGAATTGGCTTGTTTTGTTTAATTGTTTCAGCCCAACAACATGTTTATTACCGCAAAAAAATCTTTAATTCAATTGGGTTTTTTTTCTCAAAACAACAATCCTTTAAAAAATTAAAAAGAGTTAAAAAAAACAAGTCTATCAAAAAAAGTGTTACGTTTATTCTTTTTTTTTTTAAAAATAATATATTATTTATTTTCTTTATTAAAATAAAATGATAAACAGTTTTTTTTTATAATAGTAAAACCTCTTTATGTCATGAGACAGCAAAATCCCAAAAAGACAAATGGGCCCAACTCAATTTGATCCAACAGATTCTCACCCAAGAAATAAAAACTCCTATCCAGCAAACATGACAAAAATGTCGTAGTGGGCTTTGGCAAAAACGCAATGGGCCTATTATTAGTAATTACACCTCTTTTTTTTACTATAAATAAATAACATTTAAATGTCTTTAATAAATTTAATTATTAATTAATAGCAACTTAAACTTAAGTCGCCTTAATAATTTAATAACTTAGTAATTACTAGTTTTGAAACAATTTTCTATTTTCGAATCTCAGGGGCCATAGGCCAACATGCTACGCGAATGGGTTCACGGATACACGAGTTTTTCTGATTTAGAAAGCCCCACTTTCCTGAATTTAAAATACACCCCCTAGTCTTAGATAAAGATGGGCCATCAGATGTTGTTGTACCATCTTTAATTAAATATTTCTTCTATTTTAAATCTTGAAATTACGATCGTAGAGGTAGGGAAAATATGGGGTACGACAGCTGCCCCTATTCAATTATCTTCCAATCAAATAGCGCGAGAAAACGCGAGTCTTGCGCATTCTTATTGGGAGTTTAATGAATACTTGGAATACCATAAAATTTGTCCGACGAACATAAGATTACGTTGATATGGCATACCCTTACGAGTCTTTAAGGTGTAGGCAAAGATGATGATATATCACTTACCAGGATGTGACAACGAGGCAGATGTTGTATGTCTTGGTTTGGCTTTGCTTATTCATCCTCTTGGGGGATGAATAAAATAATACTTGATGATGCATGGCTACTTGGAGACTGAGGCCATGGGTTATGTTCACGAATCATTGCATGACGTCTTAGGCAATAAGTTAGATTTTGTATTTTTTCGAGCAGCGCTGCATGAAGTCTGAGGCGATGGTTTGTGGTGCAGAATAAGGAAATGCACTGCTGCATGAAGACTTAGGCAATGGGTTAGGTTCGTGAATCGTTGCATGTCGTCTTAGGTGATAATCTAAATTTGGTTTTTCAAACATCGATGCATGTCATCTTAGGCGATGGTCGGTGTTATGGAATAAAGAAGCACATTGCTGCACGCCGTCTTAGGAAATGGTATATATCACCGAATAAGGAACCACGTTGTTGGACGACGTCTTAGGAAATGGGTTAGGTTCACGAATCACTGAATGTCGTGTTAGGTGATAGGCTAAACTTTGGTTTTAGGACATCACTGCATGGCATCTTAGGCGATGGTATGGGTTGCAGAATAAAGAAGCACATTGCTGCATGTCGTCTTAGGCAATGGTCTATATTATCGAACAAGGAACCGCATTGTTGCACAATGTCTTAGGCAGTTGGTTAAGTTGCATTATTTCCAGAAGTCTTAGGCAATGAACTAGGTTTTGTTTTCGAACATCACTGCATGTCGTCTTGGGCGATGTCTGGGTTGCGGAGTAAAGAAGCACGTTGCTGCACGACGTCTTAGGAAATGGTCTATATTACCAAACCAAAAATTGCACTACTGCACAATGTCTTAGGCAGTGGGTTAAGTTGAGGAGAATACATTACGGCGTGGAGACAATGTACCAAACTTCGTACATTACTGCATGGAGACTTAGGTAATGTACTACTTTATAAGGAACTCATCACTACATGGAGACTTAGGTGGTGGGCTGAACGCGTCACGACATGGAGACTTAGGTGACGGGTTGAATCGTAGGAGAAGTGTTTTGTTGATTGACCCTTAGATGATTGAATTGAGAGTGAGGTTGTTTGTTTTCTGTGTGATACTGGCGTATGCTGTCTGATATTGAGATGAAACCCTAGGTGTCTGCGTGTTGAATGTCTATTTATGTATGATGTATGATATGGATATGGAACCCTGAGTATATGCGTATTATATGTATGCAAAAATGTATAGTGTATGCATGCTTTGGATATGCAAAATGTGTGTAAAATGTGTGTATGCCTTGAATGTTATGAAGACTGTTTCTGGCATTCTCTCCTATAAACCATTGGTTTTGAATTACAAATTCCCTGGCATTGTACGTTGCATTGTTGAATTTAATTTGAACGCGGCAAATAATATTAGCAATTTTTTTATTTTTCTTATGTCAGAGGTGCAGGCGTAGGCGTGGACGTTTGTGTTGTACGTGCAAGCATAAGCATAGACGTAGGTGTTGCACGGTAGCAGAACCAGCTGTTTAATATGCTGGTTTTTGCGTTTTTTGTTTGCAAATATGCGGTAAGCAAGAGTCGCCACCGTCTTTTCTTTTATCCAATTTAAGGAAAGGGTGAAAAGAACAGAAAAAGACCTTTTCGAGAGTTTTTTGAGTAAGGGGGGCAGATTATAGAAAGGGAAGGTGTTAGCACCATTTCCATCTGTGGTTTTCCACGGGCTCTTAGAGGTTTGCTCATTTTTAAAATGCTTTTGTGCTTTGTGTCTTTGAAAATATTTTGAAAATGCCTTAGTGCGGCGATTTACTTTGTGTTTAATTCTTGTATCGATCCTCAAGAATGTTAACAAAGCAAATGTTTTGAAATTGTTTTTGAAAAGTGGTTTTCTGTGTAAGTGCAAAAAAGTATTTTTAAGCAAACTTCTAACAGTTATCTACTTTATTACTCGAAAAGGTTGTTCTTTTCCTCTTTTTCTTTTAGACAGTTCTATCCTACTATTAGTGAGTAGGTAGCCTTGTCGTTGGATGTTTGAGGGACAATCGAAGGGACGTTACAGTCTTGAAGGAAATTATGGAGATGCTTTAGCAATTCTGTTTTGGGGACTAGATCATTTACCGAGAAGGAAACTGTAGGGTTATCGAGGGACAATGATCTTTTTGATTTTTGCGGGTCTTTGCTAAAGCATTCCTGCCCCATGACTGTTTTTTAAAGGCAACCAAAGTGGGCATACCTTAGAGGTACTGGTGTGCATTTGTGTCGTGTTCAGTTATTTTTTGTCTTTTGTTAAATTTGCTAGCGTTTGATTATTAGTCTTATCATACAATCCTAATTACTAGCAGTTAATAAGAAAAGCAGTAAAATGCAGAATATAGAGGTCATACGCTGTTAAAATGCTTCGGGGAGGGGATTTACATTATACAAGGATAATGGGGGAATAAAGCAGTAAATATCCTAATTTTATCTATTACATTCGGTAAATAAATACAATAATAGTAAAATATTGAACTAAATAAACGTGCTCAAAGTAAAAGAAAATATTTTTGTAGTTTTTTGGTATAAAAGAAAATAAAGCCTAAGTCTACTTAATTTTAATTTTAAGAAAAAGATGTTAAGATAATTAATTTATTTATTTACAAAATTAATTTAGTTGGAAAAAAAAACAACTAGCCTAATATTTTTGTAATTTTTATTTTTATGTTAATTTAACAAAAAGTGAAAATAGAGAAATGAACCAAAAAGTAAACAATATAAATGGGGACACCTTTCGATTGTAGGGAAAGGGGACTACGATCACAGGAAAATTATGTTCTTCGAGTCAGGAGAGGTGTGGCCTTTTTGATTCAGAAGAACATGCCTTCTTTCGATTGGGCTAAGGAATAAGCATGACTAGCCTTCTATCCAGGGAAGGAGGTCGTCTTTCGATTCTGGAGGTCATGGGTTTCGATCCAGGGAGGAGATGCCTCCTTCAATCTGGGATGCTACACCTGCAGAAATACGTTACCGAAACGAAATGCGGAACCTGGGTATCGAAACCCAGGTCCTTCGATCCTGCGCTTGCTGGGTCTTTTTAGGCCATGTCTGCAGTAAATGTTAGCACACGAAGAACATAACCTGGGTGCCAAACCCAGGTCTTTTGATCCTGTCTAAGATGGAAAATCGAAAGTAACAACAAGTAATGATGTGTTATGAAAATGCAAAGTTGGACAGTTTACCCTTTCTTACCAGCAGATTGAGTCTTCGATTTGGGTGCTTGCTTGAAGTGAGCACTTTCGATCTGGGGCTTCTGGACGTGGTTGCTGCTTGGAAAATTCTGGCAACTTTTGATGAATTTTGTGGGCAGCCTCTCTCCAAGGTTTTTCGTCTTCCCTTTGCAACTTGTGACCTCTTTATATAGAGGGGGTAGAGGGGACAAGAAGGCAAAGATTTAAATAGCCTTGATTGTGTTTGAAATCCATGAATAGGAATTTGTAATGTTAGCCAAACACATGGGATCTTATCTCCCTTTTTTAATTTTCAATGATATGTAACTGTCCTTTGAATGCCCTCCTTCGAATGGGCTGATGGCCTCCTTCGAATGGACCTTTGCAAACTTCTTCGAATGGCTCTTTTGAAGCTCCTTCGAATGGCTCTTTTGGAATGTCAATCGAAGGGCCTTTGCTCTGATGCTCCAATCGAAGGAAGCTCTGATGCTCCAATCGAAGGAAGCTCTGATGCTCCAATCGAAGGAAGCTCTGATGCTCCAATCAAAGGAAGCTCTAATGCTCTAATCGAAGGAAGCTTTGATGCTCCAATCGAAGGAAGCTCTGATGCTCCAATCGAAGGAAGCTTTGTTTCTCTAATCGAAGGAAGTTCTGATGCTCCAATCGAAGGAAGATCTGATACTCCAATAGAAGGAAGCTCTGATGCTCCATTCAAAGGAAGATCTGATGCTCCAATCGAAGGAACCTCTGATACTTCAATAGAAGGAACTTTTAGGAATGTTAATCGAAGGATCCTATTGCAAGGCCAATCGAAAGGCTTTGCTGACATACCAATCGAAGGATCCTTGAACACACTACTCATAAATTTTCCTTCTCCTTAAAAGGGTTTGTGACCAAACATGTAAGGGAAGATCTTGGAAAACATGATAGGGAAAATTTTGGGGTACAATAGTTGCCCCTGTTCAATCTTCTTAAATCTGAAGATGTAGATTGGCTTATCTGCCTTTCGTGATCTGTAGGTTGAATACGATTGAACACTAGAGTGCCTAGAAATTTGCACTCGTCTGAAATGATATTGTTGGTGAATAATATCAGGAATGGGCTTACAGATGCCATTTGGAAGAGGTGATAGGAGACTGTCGGAGATGGGCTTAAAGATACCATCCACGGAACATGACGGAGAGTCGTCAGAGATGGGCTTAAAGATTCCATCCAAAATAATGTTGACTTCATGAGATATCCCCCTTGTGGGAATTCCTACTTTTGCTGTTAGAGAGGACTCCGCTGAGGAATGTTGGTCTCTGTCTTGGAACATAGAGTTTTAGGAGCTACAATTGTCTGTTACTCTACTGGGGAGTCATCTCTTGGCTGAAGAGACGGAAGTGAACTGCTATCTAGTCAGGATCCAGGCTCCATAGTGACTTGCTAAGGATGATAAGGCTGACTTCCATCTGGTCGTGCTCTAGGCTTCACAGTGACTTACTGGGGAAATAAGATTAACCTGTTATCTGGTCGTGTCTAGGCTTCAGTGATTTGAAGAAATTAACATGTTATCTAGTCGGATCCAGGCTTCAACTTGAATCTGAGGTGTACCGTTATTTGGTCGTATCCAGGCTTCGGTAATTTGATAGAGTAAACTACTATTTGGTCGGATTCTAGGCTTTGCAGCACCTTATACTGTTATCTGGTCGAAATCCAGGCTTCACAATGATTTGACAGAGTAAACTTCTATCTAGTCAGATTCCAGGCTTCACAACAACTTAAATTGTTATCTGGTCAAAATCCAGGCTTCACAGCATCCTAAATTATTGGTTGACTACTACCTGGTCGGGTTCCGGGCTTCATAGTAACTGACAGGGTAAACTTCTATCTGGTTGGGTTCTAGTATTTGCAGCGCTTTATACTGTTATCTGGTTGAAATCTAGGATTCACAGTGTCTTTGAAGAAGTGAACTACTATCTGGTAGGATTCCAGGCTTCACAACACCTTATATTGTTATCTGGTCAAAATCTAGGCTTTACAATTTCTTAAATTGGAATGGAAATTCGAGAGATCTTAGTGTCGGTCTGACTGAACCAGAGAAAATCTTGGAAGGACATATTTATGAGGAAATTGCTGAAAATAACCCTCCATCAGACGTAGCTTTTGAGAAGACTACCTGGTCACATATGTAGCGGTGTTCGTTGATTTGATCTTTCCCTGAAAAAGGAAAAGAGTTAGTCATATGCAATGTCATGATGTATGAAATGCATTATGACGATGTTCTCAAAATAAATGAGATTATGCTGTATGCGATATGTATGCACATGCCATGATGTATGAAATATGGGATGTTATTGAGATGTTTCCCAGTCTAAGAAAATAAATCCCGGACTACTGCTGGAGAGTATTGGGAAGTTGAATCCTTCATTTCCGTTGGGGATGATGAATAGAGATGATTCACTAGGTATTTCCTCTTTCTGTTTGAGGATAACCTGCATGGGATTAATTTTGCTTGTGAATAACTCTGTAGAGAGAGGATATTCTGTTGGGAGAATAACTCTATCGAGAGAGATGCTTGTTGGAAGGTTCTGCCGCTGTAGAGAAATAAACTCTGTTGGGGAAAGAACTTTCGTAGTTAGAGAAATAAACTTTACCCGGGAGGAGGTTTTACAACTATTTAAGATTATAAAAACTCGACTGGGGAAGGCAGATCTCAGCTCTCTGAAGGAACATTGTTGGAGAAGGTAATTCCTTCTTTGGGAAGAAGAGACCAAGACTCTGGTTGTTTCTGCTCTGTGGGGAACATAGATGTCATGGGGTCGTATGCAATGGTGACTCCATTTCAAACTGTCCCTGCCCCTATACTAGGATGGAAAGAGTGACTGTCGAGACTGCAAATTGGTTTTTAGACTTTGCCCCGTTTCTTAAAGTCTTCAACAATTGTCTTTCTATTTTTTATGCGAATATTTGTGAACAATAATCATATTCAAATGCATATGTCAAGAATAAGTCATTGGACATCTTTGCAAAACCAAAACAGAAAAAGAAAAACAAACAGTTTTGTACTTTTAAAGAAATGATTTGTATTGATTTCTGAAGTTTGCCTATAACATGCGTTTTGTACAAAGAGGTTGACGTTCTAGTAGGAGAACGCCGTCGTAAGAAGTGAAAACTATACAAAATAGTGTACAAAGAGAAGAAAATAGCTATGTGTAATAATCCCATTGGGTTCAATTCTACTATTACCCTTATGTCTTTGAGCGTCTCATCACTTTGCTGCTTGTCTGAAGCTGACTGGATTGGTCGGTGCCGTTTGAGCTTGATAGTCGATACTGGAGTCTAATCACAAGGTGATCGAATGTGACATAATGATACTCTTCAAATCCCTAATTTTTTGCCTGGACCTCCCTTTCGGGTTTTCAGTCCAGCGGGATACCCTTTTTGCCCAAGCCGCCTTTTCAGGTTTTCGACTTGCCGGGTGTAAATATTTTTTTTGATTTTTATCCCTAATTTTTGCCCGAACCCTTTTGGTTCGCCGGGATACCCTTATTTTTGTCTAGGTCAGTCAACCTAGCGGGTCTTTATTTATGCTTAGTATCTTTTCACTATGTCCGCATTAACAGGGTGAGGAAGGTCGTCACCATCCATTGTGGTCAGAATCATGGCTCCACCAAAAAATACGCTCTTGATCACAAGTTTCCCTTCATACGTGGGAGTCCATTTTCCCCTGGGATCACCTTGCGGCAGTATGATGCGCTTGATTACCAGATCACCCACTTCATATACTTGACGTCTGACCTTTTTGTTGAAAGCTTTGATCATTCATTTTTGATACATTTGACCATGGCAGACAGCAGTAAGCCTTTTCTCATCAATCAAATTTAGTTGATCAAGTCTAGTCTAGATCCCATCGTCTTTGTTCAAGCTTTCATCCTTCATGATCCTCAGAGAAGGGATCTGGACCTCAATGGGAAGGACAACCTCCATACCATATACCATAGAATAAGGTGTTGCCCCTGTCGACGTGCGTGCTGAGGTGCGATAACCATGAAGAGAAAATGGTAACATCTCATGCTATTCTTTTTATGTCACCGTCATTTTCTATACAATTTTCTTGATGTTCTTGTTAGAAGCCTCTATAGCGCCATTCATCTTCGGCCGGTAAGGGGAAGAATTATGATGCTCGATCTTGAATTGCTTATAGAGTTCGGTGATCATTGTATTGTTGATATTTATACCATTGTCTGTGATGATTCTCTCTGGCACACCATATCGACAAACCATGTTATGCTTGATAAATCGCGCCACAACATTCTTGGTAACAGGAGCAAAAGAGGCAGCCTCCACCCACTTTGTGAAGTAGTCAATGGCCACTAGGATGAAGCGATGCCCATTGGATTCAGTAGACCTAATATCTCCGATCATGTCAATGCCCCATATTGCAAAGGGCCATGGAGATGTTAAGACGTTCAAAGGAACTGGAGGTACATGCACCTTATCAGCATAGATCTGGCATTTGTGACAAGTTCGGGAATGTTGATAGCAGTCTGCTTCCATAGTGGACCAATAGTATCCTGCTCGTAGGATCCTTTTAGCCATGGTATGTCCACTATAATGGGTGCCGAAGGTACCTTCGTGTAGATCTACCATAATCCTCTCTGCTTCATTTTTATCTACGCACAGAAGTAAAGTACAATCATGATTGCGCTAATAGAGGCTTCCATTACTGAGGAAGAACTTTGCGGTGAACCTCCTCAGGAACTTCTTATCATTGATAGATGCCCTCTCGGGATACTCTTGAGCCTCGAGATACCTTTTCACTTCATGGACCCAAGGTTTGTCTGCTACCTCTTCAGTGTCAATCTCTTAGCAATATGCCGGTTCATCCAACCTTTCAATAGTGATCCGAGGGGCCTCGTTATCCCACCTAACCTTGAACATAGATGTCATGGTAGCTATCGAGTCCGCTAACTCATTCTCTTCTCGTGGGAAGTTTTCAAAGGAGACCTATTCAAAGTGTGGGAGTAGTGTAGCACATGTTCTTTGTAGGGGATGAGATTCGGGTGCTTCGTATCCCACTCACCTTTGATCTGGCTTATTACCAAGGCTGAATCTTCGAAAACGCTCAAGAACTTGATCCTCAAGTCAATATCAGCTTTGAGACCCGTTATGCATGCTTCATACTCCGCCATATTGTTGGTGTAGTTAAAACATAATATGGCGGTAAGAGGAGTATGACAACCCTCAGGCGATATGATTATAGCACCAATGCCATTGCCGAGTGCATTGGAGGCTCCATCGAAAACAATAGTCCATCGGGATCCTTCTTCAAGTCCTTCAAAAGTGTCCACAAGTAACACGATCCGAGAAGTGGATACTTGTTTTTTATCGTCACTTTATTCAACTTATGATAGTCCATACAGAGACTCATAATACCATCATTCTTTTTCACAAGTAACACCAGAGTTTCCCAAGGTGATACACTTGGTCTAACAAATTTCTTTTCAAGCAAGTCTTCTAGTTGTTTCTTCAATTCTGCCAATTAAAATGCTGACATTCGATAGGGTGCCATAGAAACAAGTTTAGTACCCGGAACAAGATCAATAGAAAACTCTACTTTTCTTTCTGGCGACACATCTGTAATATCATCTAGGAAAACTTCGGGAAATTCATGTACCACTTGCAATTCATCAATAGCAGCCTGATTCTAAATATATAAGGACGCC
Source organism: Vicia faba (assembly GCA_948472305.1). Classification (NCBI taxonomy): domain Eukaryota; kingdom Viridiplantae; phylum Streptophyta; class Magnoliopsida; order Fabales; family Fabaceae; genus Vicia; species Vicia faba. The sequence goes on along the minus strand of OX451738.1, from coordinate 1,223,889,918 downwards.
ATTAAATAAAACACATGAGCTTCATCTTGCATCAATTCATTCAACTATCTAGAATATAAGAATCGAGCTTCTTCTCCTCATCAGGAGTAGAAAACCTCATGGATTTGTTGTAACCGTTAATATGAACGTAATTATATTCCAACCAGTTCATACCCAAAATTACATCCAGACCACTCAGCGGTAAACAAACCAGATCAACAACAAAGTCTCTCCCATAGATTGACAAATGAAACTTCAAGCATACTAGAGAAGTAGTCACCGATCCCTTAGATGGAGTATCGATAACCATTTCTCCATTCATAAAAGATAACACAAGACCTAACTTTTTAGCATAATCAACACCAATAAAACAATGTGTAACACCAGTATCAATAATACTAATTACAGGAATACTATTAATGAAACTTATACCTATGATCAAGCGCTCTCTACCAGATGCCCGAGTCCCAACTAAAGCAAACACTTTCCCACTAGTCTGAGCCCACTTCAGTTTTAGACATTGAGTGCTAGTGTGTCCTTCCTCTCCACAGTTGAAACATATTATCTCTTTGTGTTGCCAATCATCTATTTCATGTCTCGTTTTACCATAACAAAAACACCTATTCACCTCTCTAGTGCATGCATTACTTTGATGACGAGGTCTTTCACACTTGTAACATATGATAACAGTAGGAGCACCTCCCCCACTAGTCCTGTTACCATCAGAAATTCCTAGATTACCCTTGCCATTCGGAGCATTGTAAGGCTTCCCACGATTTTTTTGTTGTCTGCCTCTCTAATCATTCACAGCTTTATAGTGTACCTTACTATCCTCTTCATAAATCCTGCAACTGTTCACTAAATCCTAAAATTTATGGATCTACTGATACCCAATTGCCTTCTTGATCTCTGAGTGCAACCTATTTTTAACTTGATGCACTTTGAAAACGCATTAGTCGCCTCACTATAATGAGGATAATAGTTCGCCAATTCCATGAATTTGGCAGCATATTTAATCACAGACAATTATCTCTATTTCAGTTCTAGAAATTCAATTTCTTTCTTCCAGCATACGTCTTATGGGTAATACTTCATCAAAAACTCCCCATGAAATACAGCCCAAGTAATACCCTCACCTGCACCATCCAATCATTGACGAGTGGCAACCCACCAGTCATCAGCCTCTCTCGCCAGCATATGCGTACCAAAACTCACATTCTAGGCCTCAGAACAATCCATAACCCGAAATATCCTTTCAATTCCTTTGAGCCACTCATGCGCTCATTCAGGACCATGCTTCCCTTTGAACGTAGGTGGATGGTTCCTCTGGAAAGTCTCCAACACCCGAGATTCATCGTTCCCGCCAGCATTATGCTAATGTTGCATAACCTGAGCCAAAGCCTGCAATGCAGTAGAAAATGCATTACTGTTCCATCCAGCCATCACTCTGCTTCATATCATAACATCCAAAAAGGGTTAGAATAAGCATATTGACAATATTAGACTGTCATACTATACTACTGACTCAACAACCTGGCCAGACGGACCGACCTACTCTGATACCAATTATAACACCCCACTTTCCCATAAAAATAATTACAGAATAATATACATAATATACATCAGAGTACACAAGTAGGATGTCACATATTTCAAAATTCATACAGTCTCAAACCACTTTATTACTTCATTTATTAATAATAATTGATTCAACAGTGAAATAATCAAATCGATTTACTTCCATGGCATTAAAGTCTCCACAATAATAAAACTCCACGACACGTGGTCCAACATAATTATAATGGCCAAGATGGTTTAAGGGTTCTACAGTTTCTCAGTTTCGTTGGCTCCCAGGTCAAAAGTAGTAATGTATTCCCGATTGTTTGGTAAATAAATACTACAGTCAAAGGGGCCTCCACTGAGTGGGGAATCTCATGTCTTCTTTTTTTAGGATTACTCCCTCAAAGTTAACATGACTATAACGCTTGTCCTATCTTAAGTTTTCCCAAGTCCGGGTATTAGACTTATAAGAGATCACCAAGCACCATGAAAACCAGGAAAATCTAGATATACATATATACGAATATACAACAAATAATAGCACATACACATATAAACAAAGATAGGCTCAACCCGCTTAGAGATTATATTCCCCAATGACGTCGCCAGTTTTCTGTAGCGGTAGAAATGTTGAGTCTAAGCCATTGGATTAACTTAACTCGTATAAATCAAATAAAAAATTTCCACCGTGCTTTATTGTTTCCAAAATAAATGGTAAAAGAGCGAATAATCCCAAAAAAAGAGGGAGAGCATCTAGGTACGGGGGTTAGTTATGAAAAGGGAAGGTATTAACACCCTAAACATCTACGCGGTTGCGAACCTTTAGTGCCTACATACCACCTTCTGTGAAATAAAGGATCAGGGTACTCTTAGTTCACCTTAAAAATTTTGAAACACATGTGTGTTGGTTACTTTTAAGAGAAGAGACATCATCGTCGTATCTGAGTGGAAAATGTACTTACTACCCACAATTATGAGAAAAGAGCATTTGCATCATCTCAAAGTGAGAGAACATCACTTGGATTTTAAAATCCATAAGACGTCACTAAACACCTAAGTGGTAAGTGGCTCACTTCAATACATATCATAGAAGTATAGTAGCTTTCATCGCTACAAGAATCAACAAGATTCTAATCTTTTGAGAAAAAAATTTAAAGTAAAAAGCCAAAGTTGCAAAATGGTGTGAATGAGGTTAATGACTTTTAGTCTTCTAAAAAAAGATGTCAAAGTATGATTAAATGGAATAATGTTTAATTAATAAAAGGTTTTGAAAATGCATGGCCCTAAGTCTAAGTTTATTATGAAAGTGGTTCAAATTCGAAAAATGAGAAGAGTTTTGAAAAGGAAAGAGAAGGTTTTGAAATTAAAGAAGATAGGAGAAGATGAAGGGACTATCCTATGTACACAAAGTAAAAGCTAAGGAAAAGAACAATCTAACCAACAACAAGTCAAAACTTAACATAAAGAAGTCAATATAGAATTCCCGTTCTTTGGATTAAAACCAAGCAAGCATAATACTAAACCTCAAATGAAAACTAAGCTTCAGATGAACTTGTGCCTTAGATGTATTAAGTCTTCACAAAAATTAGGCAGACTAACCGTTGTATACAGAGGAATTCCTAATCACAAACAAAACATAAAATCAGAATAACCTGCACAGAAATAAAATCAACCCAATTCCTCCAAGGACATAAAAAAAAATAACAACAGAGCATCAAAGTCCCAAGTATCAAGACTTCTAATCCTATGTCCAAGAGATCCACAACGCCAACACGCAGGGGATAGTAACCAAATAGTTCTCAAAGAATTAAGTTTTTTAAGGTTAGAATTGATTATTTAGTGTCTTAAAAGGAAAAAGAAAGCTCAAGTTAGCAAAGAAGAAATGAGATAAATATAAATGCTCAAGTGAGCAAAGAAAAAATGACATAAAAAATAAATGCTTAAGCGAGCAAAAGAAAAAGAAAAAAAAGACATGAAATGTAAATGCTTAAAGGTAAATGACATAAAGTAAAGACATAAAATAAATGTGTTGTACCCCAAAATTTGCCCTCCCATTTCCTCAACATTTTCTCATCACAAGACCTTTGAAGATCAAGATCCAATTAGGGTTTGTGTTTGCCCAAGGATGTTTTGACCTAAAATGCCTAAGATGACTTTCATGTTTCATGTTGGACTCCCAAGTTTATCCTCACCAAGTTTCAAGTCTTGATTCCAAGTTTTGCCCAGTCAATTGGACAGTTGACCTAGAAATCAGTTGTATTGGGGAAAAGTCAACTGTGGCCAATTGACAGTCAAATCTCATGAAATTTGACCCACATCAACATATTGAGCTTACATGAACCATTTGATCAAGTTTGGACCACAATACCATAAGAAATTTGATCAGATCATCAAAAGGGCAAAATGGTCATTTTTAGGGTTTTGACTGCACAAAGGCAATTTTTGACTGTTTGACCTAGCCAATGGCAAACCAAGCTCACATATGGACTCAAGGACCCCATTAAATGGTCTTGACACATTCATCAAGCTCAAAAGATCCCAAGTACACAAGATTGACAGTTAAATTTCCCAGTCAATTGATCAATTTTGACTGTATACTGAAAAGTCAAACTTTGACTTTTTGGTCAAAATCAAGAGTCAAGATTCATTTTTCATCAAAAAATGCCAAATCATGAAACTTGTTCACCAAGAAATCACAAAATGCAAATTAGGGTTTGAAATGGAATTTTTCATAACTTAGAATTTTTTCTAAGTTATGAAAAACCCTAATTTTTTCCCAACTTTGCCCCACTTTTTCACCATGATTCATTTGGATTCCAACAAAAGTCAAAACATTAAAGTTATGGCTTGTTACATAATCTACAACTTTGATTCACAAAGTTTTCTCATTTGAAGCTTGTATATCAAGTTACAATTTTTTGAATAAGGGCACTAAACCATTCTTAACTTAGTGAATTTTTGACCTATTTTGACAAGGTTTTCTACCCCACTTCAAGGCCATTTTCCATACCCTTCCACTTGGAATTTCAATTTGCATTTCAAATATGGATTGTAGTACACATTCCAAGCTTTCCAAAATGTCCAAGAACTTCTCAAACAACCTCATGGTTAGGGAGAATCGAATTTCACAATATAGCAAAAACTCACTTTTGAATTGGCCATTTTTCATGTTCATAACCTTGCAATTTGAACTCAGCATGCTTTAGGTTAGATTGCAGGTCCTTAAACCAAGTTACACTCAATAATTTAATGCATATTCATTGTGTTAAGGTGTTGTTCTATGAGTTTGAACAATGTATGCAAGATTAATCCCAAACTAGATAAAGCATTCTTTCCATTTTTGCAAAAGTTCACTTTATGTCCAATTCAGAATCCAACAAGTACATTGCAAATCTGATTGGCACAAGTTTATGTGTTAATCACACTGATCAAGGAGGGATTATGCAGCATAGTGTGAGGTCCTCTACAGGCCTAGAAGCACAATTTGCCTTTGTTTGCTTAAGTGTGAAGTAAAGTTGCATAACTCATAACAACTTCCATCTCAGCTTACAAACACAAGAAAAAAAGTTATCAAACACATTCCACATACCATAACCAAGCTATTGCACGAGCCTTTTACTCCCAATCCACCCTCCATCTCAGAATCACTCTCAAACTGCAAAAACAGAGTTGCCTCTGCAGTTTGAGTGCCATCTTCCATTTCCCTCAAGATCTCTTGCCAAAACCAGTTCATACACATCCCCTAGCATCTATGCAAGCTAACCATGACCTGAAACCTGACCTGTAATCCCTCTAAGCCACTTCACCATTTTTGTTTTTATGTTTTGCAGTTGAAGTTCACTAGCACGATTCAGAGAGTTTCAAGACAAAGTAGAACTTGGAAAAGCATCCTTACACTTCAAGGAAGCTATACAAATCATCATTTTACTCTGAAACATCCTCCATTGCAAAGCACGATTCCAACTGAACAGGTATATTCATGAAGTTCTATCTCTCTTTTTAGGCATTGTTAGCTTTAGGTTTGTGAAGAAAATATGTCACAATCATAGCCCTGAACATGCCCATATAGTTAGATTTCATTTATGTTATGTGTGCTGCAAGAATTTTGAGTCTGAACATGGCATAAAAGTTAGGTCAGAAATTGGGGGAGAAGAAATTCTCCTTCATCTTAGAGAGTTAGGTCAAGTTTTATACATGGTTAGAATCGTCTCTTCATGCTGAACATTTGTTATGTTATGAGTTTTTGCTAAAAAGCCAGGAATCAAGAGTTGAAAGATGAGGAACAGGGCGCACGTTTTTTTCAAATATTGTTGCTGGAGGTTGAAGACAGTGGTCTTTGGGCTGGGCCTGTGTATTTTTTCTTATTCACACCCCTTAATTGCTTTTACACCCCCAAGGCCCATTTGCTTATTTCCTTGACTTTTTGAGTTTTTTCTTTTTTGATTGACTTTGTTTATTTTTTCTCATGACATAAAAAAAATAAAAATATTTTTTCTCACCATTTTTGATTTTATTAGGCATTTATATAATTTTCTTTTGGTTTATACATAAATAGATAAATATATATATTTTATTTAAAATACTAAAAATAGTGTAAATGCATTTCTATACATTTTTATTTTTGTTTACTTTCTGAAAATATTTCACATAAAAAATACTTTTTTTATTAAATGTTAAATATATATTATTTTTATATATAATGCATATTTAGAACTTAATATATATATATATATATATATATATATATATATATATATATATATATATATATATATATATATATATATATATATGTTTAATAATATATTTAGGTTAGAATATAAAAATATTTGAATTTTTCCTTTTATTAATATTTGATATAAAAAAATACTTTTTATAATATACTTCATTTTATTTTTATTTTTTGTGCATAATAAATAAATACTTGTATTAAATTAAATAAAAATACATTTTATTTAATAGAATTAGGATTTTGCCCTAAATATGAAAAACTCCAAAAAATAATATCTTTTTATTATCTTTTATTTTTACATAAATAATACTTTTTTTATACATATACAAAACATTTTGGCATCTTGCATATTTTGTTCCATTTTGTTTAATTATTGTACATTGATTAAATTGTATAAATTCAATATTAATGTAATAGTTTTAGGTTTACATTACTTGTCAATATCCCCATTTGAACATTTGTACCCCCCTTCCCATATTTGGCTTTGTAATAGCTTAGTAAATTTATTTTCGCACTTTATTGCTTTCTAATTATGCCATGTTAGAATTAGGGTTTGTATGCGAAAAACGAAAAAATAGTTATGACCTAATCTCAAGACAAATGAGCATGAAAATGGATACACAAATCACACTTGCACCCCTAGGGTACTCCACTTGTTGCCTTTCAAAATTGGGCCATATTGCATGTTAAGTCTCTTTGGGCAAAACAACAAATTGAATGATCATAGTCCCTCGATAACATCTTCAAAATACTTCCAAAACAAATGATCAAGTCCCTTAAAGAAAATGCCCAAAGATACTTGGCACCATTGCAATTATGGTCTAAACGATGACCCACGCCCGTCCCTTTCACATCCTAAACATAAGATTGTCCACCAAATACAATGGTGGAACAAACTTGTTAAAAGGGTTAAAACATAGCAATAATCTTTTGAGAAATTTAGGAGTAGATAACCTCTTAGTTACTTGAATCAATCTTGCAAACTAAAACACTTGCCTATTTCAAAAACCACACATCACTACACTTTCAAAACAACTTTCAAAAACAAATGAAAACCTTTTCAAAAGACATACATCTTTGTATACATCCCCACATGGATCATTACAAAGGTTGCCACCACATTGGCCTCTTTTCAAAACATTTTCAAACCCGCACACACTCAAGCACCATTTAAAACAATTGAAAACAAAAGGCAAGTGATCTAAGCAAGTAACTAAGAGCCCATGGATAACCATGGATAGAAAGGGTGCTAATACCTTCCCTTTCTATAATCTACTCCCCGAACCCAAGAAAACATCTCAAAAGGTTTTTTGCTGTGCTTTTTAACCTTTCCTTAGGATAAAATAAAAAGTCGGTGGCGACTCTTGCTCAACCGAAACATTTGTGAAAACAAACGCAAAACCTCAAGTCAGTTCTCCCACCGTATCACAAAATGCATAAGGTAAAGTTAATTTTAATGAGTTAAAAGTTAGAAGTAAAGAATAACAAAGGGTTAGTTAAATGACCATCTTGAAACTTTCTTTTGAAAACTCATTAGAGGATTGATAAAATCAAAGCCTCTCAACAACAAGTTTCATTTTCTTTTTGTCAAGTATATCATTCATTTAAAGTACGCAAAGCCAAAACATATGATCAACGATAATTGAAGATTGAACTTAGGCCAAAGTTGATGAAGGCTTGTTAGAGGATTGGTAAGACTGAAGCCTTCGAACAACAAGCTTCAAAGGTTTTGAACTAAAATCCAATAGTCAACTATACTTGGGCTTTTACACACAAAGTTTGGGCCACGAATGATCATTTTTTAGAATCAGGACAAATTTAGCTCTATGTTAAGCAATCATAAGTGGACTTATGTAGAAACCACACCTATTTTGAGGTCGATCAATAACAATATATGTGATATTCATGTTAGAGACATGGTAAAAATCAAACTCCTAAAACATGTAGCCCAAATAAAAAACAAAGATAAAGAAGAAAGGGACAAGATAAAGAGCCAAAGGGGAATGAGAATTTAATTTGGATCACATCCTAAAAATTCTTTCATCTTAAAGTTCAATCACCCATCTTGGTGGATTAAAGTACTAAATATATCACTAATTCAAAGCACCAAGAATGAATTAAATAATTCACTCTTAGATAGATTTGAATTAATGAACATTTATCCAACTTCATCTACACCTAAAGTCCACTGGATTTGAAGAGAAATTGGATATTTAAAATTGCTATCCAAAGAAACAATAAAAAGAAAATAGTAGAAAATTGAAAAGAACCAAAATAGTCCAAAAACAAAGCAAAAAAAGCCATTTTGCTTATAGGAAATCGATTTACCCTGGGGGAAACCAATTTCTTATGCTGGATTTTTAAAAACTGACGCAGGAAAATAGAGTGAAATCGATTTCCCTAAATGGTAAATCGATTTTCTGCTGTAAAAATAGTAAAAACAACATTTCAAAGGAAAAATTCTTGTTCAAACTTTTTATCAAATACCTTATGATCTTGATTTTAATTGAGCATAAAAATCCCATCAAATTATGAGAAAATAACACCAATGGAATCACAAAAAATAGCTCAAAGAATCAAACAACAAAAATCAACAAGAGATCACATTTTGAAAGATGAAGATCCAACTTACCAAAGGTAGATCTAGAAAATTATTAATTCAACTTCAAAAATAAGCTCCGAAAATCATTCTTCTAAGCTTGGATAAAGAGAATTGATGAAGAAAAAGTGTTTGGATAAAGGTTTAGCTCAAAGATTAGTAAGCTTCAATGAAAAGCTTACTAACTTTATGAAAATGGAACTTTGAGTGAATTTGGTAAATAAAGAGAATAGAGAGAATTTTTTTTAACAAGATGATATTGGCTATCAAAAGCTTGATAATTGAATGAAAAGAGAGCTTTATTTATAGAATTTCGGTTTGGGATTAGTGGTGATTTGGAGTTTGGTTTGGAACCAAGATTAGGCTTGGTAATTGATTTTTGGAGCCAAAACTGAATCAAGTGGCGCACGTGTGATCAAATGAAGGTGTGATATGGAATTTAATTTTAATGTAATGCGGAATAATTTTTTTGACAATCAAGAATTTTTTTTTAAAAATGATAAATAAAATTGGAGCCAAAAAGTTACAAACTTGAAAACTGCCTCTTTTTTTTTTACAAAAATGGGCGCAGGAAATCGATTTACCCATATGGGAAATCAATTTCCATGGAAAAAAATTAATATTTTGGTGCAAAAATAGTGAGGGAAATCAATTTACCTTCATGGAAAATCGATTTCCTCAGAAAAAATGCCAGAAAACCTTGTTAGTTGGATGCTTTGGCTTGATACCTACAAAACATAAATAGACAAAAGAAACAAAGCAAATATTTTTGGTATTTTGATTAAAGGTTAGTCAATAACACATATACACAAGATACAAAACTAATTTTCTTGGAAATCCTTTGAGAGAAAACTTAAATATAGGGGAACAAAACCAAAGAGATAACCAACCCGAAAGTGTGATCTTGATGTATTGATGTTATGAAATGATAAGAGGATCTTAGGGGGGGGGGGGAATTGGGGGTATAACACATGTAATGACAAATACCTTGATGGGAGATGGGTATTAGTCTAATCTGGTGAAGACATACATGTGACTGATTCTAAATACCTTGTCAGGAGCTAGGTACTTATCTGATGTATGGATGCGAATCTGCTTTCTAAACTGTTGGTTCAAAAATTGTTTGAGAGTTTATATACCTCTATGACATTCAAGTGTTTGTTATAAGTTGAATGAATTGTAGAAGGTGTGATCCTTTGATATCTTCTTGTGTTTGTTGGGAGCTTCTTGAAGGACTTCTCTGCATAATGAGTCATTTGAATGGTGTTTTAAGAACCATGGTGTTTGGGTTCTATGTTACGAAGCTGATGTCCTAAATGACGTTGTAACATCATCTTAGGTTGTGTTTAGAAAATGCTTGGGTTTGGGCATATGGAGTTGGATGCTCAAGCATTGTTGTCAAAAGTGGCAGTTCTGACTGGGGATTTGAATATGCAAATTCTGATCTTGTTTCCAGTAGTATGCTTGATGAACACATGACTATTGTGTTGAAGACCTCACCAGTATCAACAATTATTAATGGATGTAAGGTCATAAGAATGTTGACAGGTATTATTATCTGATCAGGATGTGTGTGAGGAGGTGTTTTCTTCTGTTGTTGTTTACTCTACGAAAGATTGGGTCTGTCTAGATCTAAGTAAAGCTTTTAGGAAAACTGAGAATTTATGGGGAAGTAGTTTCTTGTGAAGCAAGGAAACTATGTGTTTTAACATGTGAGTGATGTCAAACCAAGTATGCATTGCAACTTGAAGGTCATCATATTGTGTAGATCTGAAAAGACATTTTTCAGTTATATCCTTGTTAATATGGAGAAGCCAGAGGGCTTAGATGTGCTCTGAAGGATCTAGAGGATCTGGTGTGTTTTCACAAAGGTGTGAATATGGTCAGTAGATATGTGAAGTTATGGTCCTTCATTATAAGCATGTGAGAATATTCATGTGTTTTTATTTGGTGCTCAAATTGTTATGTTCAGGATGAGCAGTAGTTATCCATGACAGGGAGAGTGAAGTACTTGTCTATGAGATATTTCTTAAATGATGTAGATTTTTTTGAAGCTTGTGTGCTATTCAAGCTTGTGGAGAATTTATTACTCTTGCGAGGTTGTGATGTCAAACAACATGTTGTGACATTGGGCTGCTGAATGATGTTATGGTTTATGCTTATTAATAGTGCATGGTTGGTTGGAGCTTGATGAAGAGAGTTGTTTGAATCATGTGCACGCATGCGTCTTAGGAGGAGTCTGAAGGGTAGTGTTGTTTGTATCTGGTAGAATTTATTTTTCTCTATAGTTTTGGGAAGGATTCTTTAAAGGTTGTGTCATGAATGTGGATGTCACACATGTAATGTGATGGTCTTGATATTTTAATTTCTGCTGGCCTAAAGGAGATTTCGTAGAATCCAGTGGAAGACATTTGGATTATGCTTCAGAATATGTGGATATGTTTGTAAAGTAGTTTTGGTATTTTGGCTGAAGTAGTTTTGGTCCTTGAGTATGGAAGAGCAAGTAGACAATGTCTGACAGGAGGCCAACATATTTATTAGGACATGTTAATCCTCGAGCCATGCAAGGAAATATTTTGGACGGTGCAATCTTTACATGTCAGTAGGGAGTGTAAAACGTGTATTTTGACTATGCATTCACCTTTATTGGAAATAACTCTTTCTAGAAGAATCAGTCAAGAATCAATGAAGTTAGTCAAAAGTTGTTTTAGATGGTGCATTACTGGTGGTTATCTCCCTTAAATAACATTCTAATTGACTAAGACTGTTATTTCCTAAGAAGACTACTTGGCTATTTAAAGAGGTCATTCTTTCACCTGTTTCATCTAATGGTGATTACTCTTTCTCTATTCTTATGGTCTATATCCGGGTGTTGATGAGTATATCTTGGGCCTGGTCAAGTGAGGGTATTAGTTGTCAATTTTTGGCCAAAAATGGAGAGAGAAGTGTTGTTCAGTTATTGAGTATGAACTTTGTATTTGAAATAGTTTCACAGGGATGCCAAAGAGAATGTTCTATTCGGAATGTTCTGTTCTGAGTCTTGATATTTGTGACTTGTGATCCGAGTTATGAACATAATTGTGACTTGTGTTCAGAGTTACCAAAATTGAATGTATTCAGGGTTTGGGCGTTATTTAGATGCTTCCTATGATGAATTTTTATGAGTTGTGGGGGAGTTTCAGCAATCTTCTTCCTCGTGTACATCAAATGTCCTGAGGTTGTTGTTCTAGGGTGGCTGAGCTTTTGAGTCTAGAACAGAAATCTTTAAATCTGCTATGACAAAGATGTCGAACAACATGTTTTGACATCTTGACTAAAGACTGACTCTATGTTGTTGTGCTTCTATGTTCAGTAGTGTGATACGGTGGGAGAACTGACTCGAGGTTTTTGCGTTTGTGTTTACAAATGTTGCGGTTTAGCAAGAGTCGCCACCGGCTTTTCTTTTATCCAATAAGGAAAGGTGAAAAAGCACAGGAAAGACCTTTAGAGATGTTTTCTTGAGTTCTGGGGGTAGATTATGAAAAGGGAAGGTATTAGCACCCTTTCCATCCATGGTTTTCCATGGGCTCTTAGTTATTTGCTAGATCACTTGCTTTTTTTCTTTAAATGTGCTTTGTGTGGTTTTTGAAAGTATTTTGAAAAGGTGCCAACGCTTAGGCAAACTTTGTAATGGTTCTCGTTCGTAAGAACGTATACAAAGTGTTGAGCTTTTGAAAATATTTCAAGTCTTGGAAAGTGTTTTGAAGATGTTTTAAAAGTGTATGTGATTGTTTTGAAAATAGCAAGGAACTTTGTTTTTGAGCAAGTAATTAAAAGTAATCTACCTACTCAAAAGGTTTTAGATGTGTTTTTCCTCCTTCTTTAGATGTTGCTACCTTACCATTGATTTGATAAGAAGCGCCATCGTTGGATGTGAAGGGAAGAGCGTTGGGTCATCGTATGACCATGATAGCAATGTTGTAAGATGACTTAGCACTTTTCCTTTAGGGACTAAGATCATTTTGAAAGGCAACTTTGATAGTGTCATCGAGGGACTATGATCTTTTTTTTCGATTTTTTTGTGCTAAGACCTCCCACATGTATAACATGGCCATTTTTATAAGACAACAATTGAAATTACCCTAAGGGTGTAAATGTGCGAGTGTGCTTGATTGCATGCATAATTTGTCTATTTATCAATTTTCATATCTTGTCATACATACCCTAATTACTAGCATATATTGAAAGCAATAACAATACGGAAATGTAAAGTCCTACACTATTACAATATTTAAGGGGATGGGGGTACATATTTATGAATGGGGGTTTCCAGTTAAAATTCTATGTTACTATTACCAACACATTGAAACATATAAGAATATACAGCAATGTAAAATGTTTGTCTTGTTTAAAAAAGGGAAAATAACTTTTGCTTAAGAAAATATTTTTGTCTTTTTATGTTAAAGAAAGTATAACATGCAGACATAAAATATTTTTGGTGTTTTTTGATTATCAAATAAAAATAATATGATGGAAAAATAATAAAAGAGAAATAAAACCAAAATCAGCGCAAATACATGAGAGTAGAAGAGGTCAGAAGTTCTGACTTTGACTTGCTGCATAAACAGAAGCATGTTAGCAAAAAAATGGAAGTTCAGAAGTTCTGGATCTTCTGAGAACTTAGAAGTTTTCAGAAATTCTGATGTAATTGTCTGAACTTTGCCTCTCTCCATGTCAGTCAGAACATCTGCAGCTTAGACATTTACAAAACAGAAGTTGCATGTATAACAGTTATTACAAATTTTATGAAATATCAGAAGCACAAATCAGAAACAACATGTATTTTCTGATTCTAATTTTGAATCCTATTTTCCTTATGAAGCTCTGAACTAGGATTTCCTTTACTTAGGCAGGCAGATGCATGAATTTTCATAATATGTACATCCTAAGAATCAGAATATCTACATTGTGCTAAATATGCAAAGTCTGACAATGTTTAATCAATTAGGATGAGGGTCAGCAAAAAACTTACCTTGCAGCTGGAAAGGATTCTGTGAACTGGAGATTGGTTTTGAATTCTGGTGATGCTCTAAGCAACTTCTTCACGTACTCAGCAGGATGGAAGTTTGGAACTTCTGAAGCAGCAAAGGGGTGATATTATGACTCCTTTGTGGTGAAAGTGAATGGAGAGTGTATGGCAATAGGAATACAGAAGTTAAGGTAGCTTCTAATGCATGAATCAGCAGCTACGTGGATGGCTTTAGTCAAGAACACTTGAGGAAAACAATGGAGTTTGAATGTAAGGAATCAATGTTAAGATTTGGTATTTTGTGTTTATAGTTTCCTGGGTTCTTGGAATTTTGCAGTGGTTCAAAAGCTTCTTTCCTCAATTCTTTCGTCTCTTTAACAAATTTTTCTGGGGAAAGGGAGGGGGTCTTTTCAGTGTGCAAATGGTATTCTATATATAGGCAAAGTTTTGCAGTTGGGGCTGTCGAGTGGCACCAACATCATATGCTAGATGCTTACTTACTCTTAAAGTAATCTTAACAAGTGGGGGTTCAATGCATTCATGTTGGATGGTTAACAACGCCTCAGCTGGATTTGGCAGCGTGATATAAGGAAAAGTAGAAACAGCGCGTGGGTCTAGTATACTTTTGCATAGAAGTTTGTCTTCCCAAGACAGTAGGGGTACACGTGGTGTGAATCCCTTGGATAAAGACTTCACAAGTGGTTGTAAGCATTAAATGGGTTCCCATGTGAAACTCCGGATCCTTGCTTGACTCTGGATTAGAAGTTCTACTTCAGCGTAGCATCTCATCTTCTGATCCTCTTATCTTCTGACTTCAGCATGTTCTGAGGGATCCTTCAGAACTCCCAGTACACTTACAGCGTGATTTGTTATCTTCTTTGATTTACCCTTGCAAACTCTGACCGAACCTTTGTGAAAAACAGGTCTAGAAGTTCTGACCAAACTTTGTCTTGAGACTATCCAGAATTTGCTAAGTGTGAACACTGACCCAGAAGTTCTGAAATTATCATATTTCTTAAACACTTAGAAAATTCCTAGATATTTAGAATTTGGCTTTTCCAAAGTAAAATTTGACTTTTGAAATTCTTGATGAAATAAACTTCATATTTCAACATGTCTTGATGAAATATGATTTTTGAGATTTGATCTTGATCCAAAAGTCAAAGTTAGACTTCTCAGTATGTAAATGACCATTTTGCCCTTGTGAATGGTTGGCTTAGAAAAGTTGATAATTCAAAGCCTGGAATTGGATGAGAGAAAACTTGAGGATCCAGGGTGATTCCTTGAGAAATGAGAGGGAAAATTTTGGGGTGCAACAACTGCCCATGTTCAAACTTCTTGAACCTGAAGAGTTAGATTGGCGAAGCCGCCATTCGTGACTTGAAGGTGAAAGATGATTGAACACTAGAGTGCCCATAAATTTTCACTAGAAGATGGATGATGAATGGGCTTATAGATTCCATTTGGGAGGAATGTTGGTAAATGCTGGAAGAAGTATTAACACAAATCTCTTGTTGATTTATACTAAACTTGACGTTTTACATGGGAGAAAAGGGTTAGTAAAATGCAGATGCTTGCCTGATGTTCATCAGATGTGATATCATGCTAAATGCATTGGTATGTACATGCTATGATGTATGAATGTGAAATGTGTGTTTTCGTCCGGGAAAATAAATCCTTGACTACTGTTGTGGAGATCTTAGGGGTTGAATCCGTGATTGTCTGTTGGAAATGAAGAATATGCATATCTTCAAATTCTATTGAAGAGATGCTTTTACTGGGGAACATCACTCAAATATCAGTTGTTATCTGGTCGGATCCAGGCTTCACAATTGCTGAGGATGAAGTAATCGGTTGCTATCTGGTCAGATCCAGGTTTCACGGCGGCTCACTGGGAGAAGAGATGAATTAACTGTTATCTGGTCGGATCCTGGCTTTAAATAAAATTCCTCGAAATTGAATAGTCATCTGGTCGGGTCCAGGTTTCATAACAACTTGCTGGGGATGCGGAAGTTAACTGTTATCTGGTCAAATCCAGGCTTCAGAATAATTTGTTGGAGATGCGGAAGTTAACTGTTATCTGGTTGAATCCAGGCTTCACAGTAATTTGTTGGAGGTAAGGATGAATTATCTTTTATTTGGTCGGATCCAGGCTTCACAGTAATTCTTTGAAATTAAATAGTCATCTGGTCGGGTCCAGGCTTTATGGTCTTTTGGAAAGTTGCACTATTATCTGGTCGAATCTAGGTTTCATAGTGTCTTTCCGGGAATCAGGGTTAACTGTTATCTGGTCGGGTCTAGGCTTTACAGATATCTGAGGTTGATGAGCTTAATTTCTATCTGGTCGGGTCCAGGCTTCATAATAGGCTGGTTGAAAACTGTTACCTGGTCGGGTCCAGGCTTTGCAGATTTCTTATGAAGTCAACTGTTATCTGGTCGGGTTCATGCTTCACAATAGACTGCTTGGGGATTTAGTTGTTATCTGGTCGGTTTCCAGGTTTCACAATGAATCTCTGAGGATGATTACTATCTGGTCGAATCCAGGCTTCGCAATGGCTTTCTTGAAAAGATGGGAATGAGGATTGATATCTGGTCGGGTCCAGGTTTCTCAATCCTTTGTTGGGGGATATAGAGGCAACTCTACTGGGGACAAGAAGTTAAACCTTGGTCGGATTAAGTTTAGGTTCTTCTATATCTTTGAAGAGTTAGGCTATTATCTGGTCGGGTCCAGGTTTCATAGCATTTAAGAAATAAGATCAACTATTATCTGGTTGGGTCCAGGCTTCAGTAACTCAAGAAGTCAAACTGTTATTTGGTCGGGTCTAGGCTTCAGTAATAACTTGAAAATTATGCTAATATCTGGTCGGATCCAGGCTTTATAGCATTTCTTGGTAATAATAAAGGCTTTGTTGAAGGCTTTACTGGGAATTAGGGGTTGTGGCCCTGTGATTTGCAGTCATTTGAAAGGGAAATTCAAACTAGAGAGTATAGACTCAGTTGGGTGAGGCAGACTCAGTTTGGGGAGGATATGCTCAACTGGGGATGACGGGCTCAGCCAGGGATGATGGGCTCGGTTTGGAGAAAATAGCTTCGGTTGGAGAAGATATACTCAACTGGGGAAGATGGACTCAACTTGGGAATAAAATCTTGGTTGGAAGATATACTCCGCTGGGGAAGATGGACTTAACTTGGGAATAAAATCTTGGTTGGAAGATATACTCCGCTGGGGAAGATGGACTCATCTTGGGAATAAAATCTTGGTTGGAAGATATACTTCGCTGGGGACAAAAAAAACCTCGGTTGGAGAAGATATACTCAGCTGGGGATGATGGGCTCAGCTGGGCAAGATGGGCTCGCTGGGGAGTATATACTCAGCTGGGGAATTCATGGTGTCTTGTATGTTGAGAAATTTGCACTTGGCTGGGGGAAATAATCCTGTTGGGGAAATAAACCCTATTGAGGAGGTGAATTCTCTTTAGGAAGAGATCTCCTAGGCTTTAGCTATGGAGAAAGTTGTCAAGAGGTTGCAAACTCTGGACGGGGATCATCCCGTGTAAGGAGATTTTATGGGCAACTCCGTTGGGGAAAGGTTTGTTGTCACAGTCTTGGTGGGGATAATGATCATGACATAACTTTGTGGGGCTATTTCACATACATTGAAAGAGATGCTTACTGCTGTTGTGCGTTGATGCCTTATAGTTTTAATTATGTTCATATGCATATGTTCATTCAATTTAGTCATTGGACAAATTTGCATTCAAAACAGAGATAGAAAATTTTGCACTTCAAAGTGTATTTGTATTGATATTTTGCCCATGAATAGGCGTTTTTGTACATAGAGACAGAAATCCTAGTAAGAGGAAATTGCCGAAAAGAAAACAAAATTGAGAATGAAAACAAATATCCATGTGAAATTATCTCATTGCCTTCCAGCTCTATTATTTCCCTAATGTCTTTGAACGTCCCTTGCCGTTGATCTAAGTTGATTGGATTGATCCTGGACCATTTGAACTTGGACCTTGGTGATAGAATTGACTGTGTTGATTTCACGGGACATAGTCGTACGCTTTTAATCCTTAATTTTTGCCTGAACCGCCCTTTCGGGTTTTCGGTCCACCAGGATGCCCTTTTTTTCCCAAGTCGCCCTTTCGGGTTTTCAACTTGTCGGGTGTACAATCTTTTGCATATATCCCTAATTTTTGCCCAAACCTTTTAGTTTGTCTGGATGCCCCTTTTTTGCTTAGGTGTGTCAACCTAATGGGTCTCTTATGTGTAGTATTTTTTAACTATGTCTGCGTTTATAGGATGTGGGAGATCTTCACCGTCCATGGTGGTCAGTATCATGGCACTGCCAGAAAAAATTCTCTTGACAACAAACGGCCCTTCATAGGTGGGAGTCCATTTTCCTCTGAGGTCACCTTGTGGTAAAATAATGCATTTTATCACCATGTCACCAACTTGATATACTCGAGGCTTGACCTCTTTGTTGAAAGCCTTGATCATCCGTTTTTGATACGTTTGACCATGGCAAATAGTAGCTAATCGTTTTTCATCGATCAAGTTTAGTTGATCCAATCTTGTTTGAATCCATTCGTCTTCGCTTAGGCCTGCCTCAATCATAATCCTCAACGAGGGAATTTGAACTTCTACTGGCAAAACAACTTCCATACCATAGACTAGAGAGAAGGGAGTTGCCCCAGTTGATGTTCTAGCTGAAGTATGGTAGCCATGTAGAGCAAATGGTAGTATCTCATGCCAATCTTTATAGGTCACTACCATTTTTTGCACAATCTTCTTGATATTTTTATTGGCTGCTTCGACTGTGCCATTCATTTTCGGTCTATACGGAGAAGAATTGTGATGCTTGATCTTAAATTGAGTGCACAATTCCCTGATCATGGCATTATTGAGGTTAGTCCCATTCTCGATGATGATCCTTTCGGGGATACCATAATGGCAGATGAGGTTGTGTCTGATGATTCTGGCTACCACATTCTTGGTGACTGAGGAAAATGAGGCGGCTTCGACCCATTTGGTTAAATAGTCGATGGCGACAAGAATGAAGCGGTGTCCGTTGGAACCTGTGGGCTTTATCTCTCCGATCATGTCAATGCCCCACATCGCAAATGGCCACGGAGTGGTCATCACATTCATAAGGATTGGAGGTACATGGATCTTGTCAGTGTAGATTTGGCATTTGTGACAAGTTTTTGAATGTTGATGACAATCGGTCTCCATCGTTGACCAGTAGTAACCTGCTCTTAGGATTTTCTTAGCCATCATATGTCCACTTGAGTGAGTACCTAAAAGGCCATCGTGCATGTATTCCATAATTTCCTCTGCCTCTCTCTTATCCACACATTGGAGTAGAGTTGAATCATGGTTGCGTTTGTATAATATCCTATTACTTAGGAAGAATTTAACTACAAATCTTCGTAAGAACTTTATGTCATTGATAGATGCTCCCTCTGGATACTCTTGTGCTTCAAGGTATCTCATTACCTCATGGTACCACGACTTTTCCGCATTGGTGTCAAGCTTATAGCAATGTGCAGGTTCATCGAATATTTAAATGGTAATCATAGGGGCTTCGTTATCCCATCTGACTTTGAACATTGAAGACATGGTTGCCAAAGCGTCAGCCAACTAGTTTTCTTCCCTAGGGAAATGTTCAAAAGTGATCTCTTAGAAGTGAGGAATCAAGGATAGCACAAGTTCCTTGTAAGGGATAAGATTAAGGTGTTTAGTTTCCCAAACTCCTTTTACTTGGCTGATCACCAAGGCGGAATCTCCAAACACAACCAAATGCTTGAACCTTAAGTCAATAGCAGCTTTTAGACCTAAGATGCATGCTTCATACTCAGCCATATTATTTGTGCAATCTAAGCATAGTCGGGCAGTGAAAGGAGTGTGGTAACCTTCAGGAGAGATGATCACAGCACCAATTCCATTACCTAAGGCATTGGAAGCCCCATCGAATACCATAGTCCACCGGGATCCTTGTTTAGGTCCGTCATACGGTCTAAGTTTCACACAGTCGATTACCAGCATAATATTCTCGTCAGGGAAATCGAAGTTCATTGACTGATAATCATCCACAGCTTGATGGGCCAAATGATCTGCTAGTACACTTCCTTTGGTGGCTTTTTGATTTGTGTATTGAATGTCGTACTCAGTCAAGATCATTTGCCATCTGCCTATTTGTCCCGAAAGGGCAGGTTTCTCGAAAATGTACTTAATCAGATCCATCTTAGAAATCAACAAAGTGGTATGAGTCAACATGTACTGCCTTAGTCGGCGAGCAGCCCACGCTAAAGCACAACAAGTTTTCTCGAGCAGTGAATATTTGGTTTCACAGTCAGTAAACTTTTTGCTTAGGTAGTAAATTGCATGCTCTTTTCGGCCAGACTCGTCATGTTGGCCCAAAACACACCCCATAGAATTCTCTAGTACTGTCAAGTACATGATCAAGGGTCTTCCTTCAACTGGAGGCATGAGAATAGGAGGTTCTTGTAGGTATTCCTTGATTTTGTCAAAAGAAATCTGGCATTCATCATTCCATCTGACTACCTGGTCTTTTTTCAAGAGTTTGAAGAGTGGCTCACAGGTAGCAGTTAAGTGTGATATGAAACGGGCAATGTAATTGAGACGACCCAAGAATCCTCTGATTTCTTTTTCAGAACGAGGGAATGGCCTTTCTTGGATGGCCTTTATCTTGGCAGGATCAACTTCAATGCCTTTATTGCTGACAACAAAACCTAGAAGCTTTCCAGAGCGTACCCCAAACGTGCACTTGTTAGGGTTTAACCTCAGCTTGTACCTCTTTAGTCTTTCGAATAGTTTGTGCAGGTGACTGAGATGTTCTTCTTCGGCTTGTGATCTAGAAATCATATCATCCACATATACCTCTATCTTATGATGAATCATGTCATGAAATAAAGCAACCACAACCCTTTGATATGTTGCCCCTGCATTTTTTAATCCGAAAGGCATGACTTTGTAGTAGAAGGTGCCCCATTGCGTAACGAAAGTAGTTTTCTCCATATCTTCGGGAGCCATCTTTATTCGATTATAGCCCGAGAAGCCATCCATGAATGAGAAGACTTTATGTTGAGCAGTATTATCGACTAAGACGTCAATGTGTTGTAGAGGGAAATCATCCTTGGGGCTTGCCCTATTCAGATCCCTATAGTCTATGCACATGTGAACTTTCCCGTCTTTTTTGGTACTGCAACTATATTGGCCACTCATTGAGGATAGGATGTTACAGCTAGGAATCCTGCATCAAGCTGTTTCATCACTTCGGCTTTGATCTTTTCGGACATGTCAGGCCTCATGTAACAAACTTTTTGTTTAACTGGAGGGAAGTCTTCCTTCGTAGGCAGACGATGAACCACAATGTCGGTATCCAACCCAGGCATATCTTCATACGACCAAGCAAATACTTCCACATAATCGTGCAACATCTGAACCAAACGAATCTTGACACTACTCTCTAAATTAGCGCCTATTCTAATTTCTTTCTTATTTGACTCATTATCCAAGTTGATGACCTCAAACAACTCTTCATGTGGTTGAATAGCTTTTTCCTCTTGTAACAGAAGTCTGGCTAGTTCTCCTGGTATGTCATAATCTTCCTTGCTTTCGTCTTCGGCTTGGTTGATAGGACATTCAAAGTCATAGTCGGAAATAATAGAGTTGTTGACAATAGGATCCAGAGTGGATGTAGACCTACAAGAGTGTGTCTGTGTGTGCATGTAAGATACATGGCTATCTTTTTGGAAATGTATTTGAAAGAAAAGAAAAACAATGAGCACAAATATTTGAATGCAAAAGAGTCCAATATACTGAATGATCATATGATTATATGAACAAAATATAAAGCCCTTGAGAAAAGGACCAAAGTGCCCCAGGCTAGGCACATGGCTTAAGAGTCAATATCAAAATATTATAGACAACGACTTCTTGAATTGACTAAAAGAAAAAACAAATAGATTACTCCTCAATGAAGGAGATGGGCACAAAGTCCTTTGTATGCCAATTGTTGAGCTTCCCTTTGGTTGTTGGGTAGATCCAGTCTTCAAAATCACACTTATCATCAGAGTCTTCTACAACATTCACTTCATGATTTTTGAGGTGGAGAAGCGGCTTTTCAGTGTGAGCACCTCTAATTTATTTCTGAGCCTTGGAGGTGAAACCTATCCCAAACTTGTTTTCCTTGAACGGGATATCGAGGAGTTGGCCCCATATCTCATTGTTTCCTTTTTCCACCACAGCACGGGCGTCCTTAAGAGAAACCATCTTGGAGATAACTTTATCGGCTCTTGGAGTGTTGAAGGAGATTTTGGTGGTGGCTACAACTTCAAATGTCTGGAAAGGAGTTTCTATGAATTCTCCATCCATTTCTACGTACTTGAAAGAATTAAGATGGCTTACCATAAATTCTTCTTCACCGCAAACAGTGATAACCTTCCCTTGAACCAGGTATTTTAACTTCTGGTGGAGAGTAGAAGTGACCGCACCTGCCCCATGGATCCATGGGTGCCCAAGCAAGCAAGAATATGCAGGCCGTATGTCCATTATATAGAATGTGGAGTTGAAGATCTGCGAACCAACCTTAATAGGGAGATCCACATCTCCATGAACCATTCTTTTCGACCCATCGAATGCCTTTACAATAATATCACTTGGCTTTAAAACCAAACCTTCACAGTCTTGCCGGTCTAGAGAGCCTTTAGGTAATACATTTAAAGATGAGCCTGTGTCCACCAAAACATGTGCCAGAGTGGTCCTCTTACATTCAACAGAAACATGCAAGGCTTTATTATGATTCTTTCCCATGGGAGTTAAATCTGCGTCAGAGAACCCCAGACCATTATCAGCTGTCAGACTTGCTATGCAATTGTCAAATTGGTCAGCTATGGTTTCTTGAGGCACGTGAGCCTTTTTTAAGAACTTAATCAAAGCTTGTGTGTGGGCGTCAGAACATAGTAATAAGGACAACATTGATATTTTAGAAGGGGTTTGCCCCAACTTCTCTACTATTTTGAAGTCGCTCTTCTTGATGATCTTCATAATCTCCTCCATCTCTTGAGTGGATGGTTCTTCCATAACAGTTTTTTTAGCAGGTGCCTCTTCCCTGGCAGGATCACTTTCTTTCTCTTTCCCTTTAGTACTGGCATCAAAATTGCCATTGGTTATGCGGACTGGAACTGTCGTAGTGGTTGGTGGTGAGATAATAGGGGAAAAGACCCTTCCTGTTCTTGTGACTTTACTAGAACCAGTAATATTAGTAATACCAGCTTCATTATTATCAATCCAAGAATCTTGTTTTACCCCATGGTAATAAACCTCGGCACCGTAATTCCATGGTACCGCTTTATCAGAGGTGTATGGAACAGGTCCAAAAGCAGTGATTATGAGAGGAGCAATGATTGGTTCATTCGAAATCCTGATAGGACCTTTTGATGAGATCCTAAGAGGTTTGTTTGAAATTGTTATGATGGCCAAATCTTCAGCTTTGTCGATTGAATTCTCGATGGTGGGAATCTTTTCGAACAGGATTTTGTGGCCATCCATTAGGCATTGTATACCTTTCTTCAGTTCCTCACACCCATTGGGTTGTCTCATACAGCACACACAGTCTTTTTCATAGCCAGGGAAAATCCCAGCTTTCAACAGATTGCTCTTGATTACATTCCACAGAGTAGTTAATTCTTCATGAGAGGTAATGAGAATTGTGTCTTCGACAACATTAACACTTTTACCATGCTTCAGCATTGGAGCGGTAACTACATTCGGTGTTGGAGGAGGATCAAATTCAATAGTCTTGTTTTCAATTAAATCCTGGATTTTGTTCTTCAAAGCCCAACATTGATCAGTCTCATGCTCGGGGCTGTTTGAATGGTAATTACACTTTGCATTCGGATTATATTTTGGTGACAAAGTGTCAGGGTATGCGGGAGGATCACGCAATGTCACTAAATTAGCTTTGAGAAAATGTTGAAGGGCCTAAGATAGTGACATGCCTAACCTTGTAAATTGTCTTCTTGGAGCTTCAACCCATTGATGATTGGTAGATGGTCTTTGAGTAGCAATCGGATTGGAGATTCAGAAAACATTAACCGACGGATGATTATTCATTTTGGTATGGGCCTTTTCTCTATACACAACATTAACTTCTTTTTTCGCGGCAAAAGGTTTCTTGACATGATTTGGAGTGGAAGTAGAAGCCACAGAGATCTTTCCACTTTTAATGCCACTTTCGACTCTTTCACCGGTTAGAATTAATTCAGTGAAACCAGAAGAAGAGCAGCCAACCAATAGATTAAAGAAGGACCCGATAATGTCTTCATGAACATGTCAATGTGTTCCATATCAGTCAAGGGAGGTTGGGCCCTACTAGCAAGGTCTCTCCACTTCTGCGCATATTCCTTAAATCCCTCATCCTTCCCCATAGTCATACCTTGCAATTGGACCCTCGTTGGTGCCAAGTCGATGTTGTACTGATATTGATGGTATAAGGCAGTAGCTAGACCCTCCCAAGTATTGACACGAGAGCCATCCAACTGATAAAACCATTCGAGTTGTATTCCAGCCAGACTCTCTTGGAAAAAGTGAATCCAGAGTTTTTTATTAGCAGTGTGCGGTTGTATCTTGCGAACATAGGACTTCAAATGGAGCTTTGGGAAAGAAACCCCGTCATATTTTGCAAAGGTTGGTATTTTGAACTTGTGGGGAATGACTACCCCAGAGATTAAGCCCAAATCGTCAAAATTTAGACCGGGAATAGCTTGGATTTCAACTGCTTTCAACCTGTCTTCTAGTTGCTTGTATTTGATGTCCGCGGGTGGATATTGTTCATTGAAATAATCATCATCAGATTCTTGGTCATTGACACAGTCAACCTGAGTACTCTTGACTTCACCAATTTGGTTCTCGTCCTCTTCGGATGAATCTTCCTCTATTGGAATTTGACGGATTTTATCCTTGAACCTTTTACCCATGTTGAGTAGAGCTTTCTTCTTTGGATTTTTCTTAGCGGCCAACAAGGCCATCATATCCTGCTGCCCATTGGCCAGGGCGAGTAAAGCTTCCTGAAATTGAGAATTATGGGCCTGGAGTTCCTTCACAGTTTTCTCTATATTCATCTTGCTGAAATAAACAGTGGAGAGATAAGGAAACCTGTTATGCGGGAGCCTGTCATGTCATGATGCATGAATATGCAATATGCAAATGATTTCAAGGATTTAAGGAATTTAAATTTGTATAGACAAAGAGTGAACAAACGTTAACTTGCATTAAAGAGTTCTGATTTGAATACAAACATGCCTCTTGGGCTTACAATAACAGAAATATACATAAAGTAAACTCCTAAGATAGAAAAGTTGTGCGCATCCTCTTTGGCGCAATGTAGGTGTTTAAGCTCCTTTCTTCATGCAGCTTCCTCGTAAGCTCTAGTATCTTCTTTTCGCTTTCATAGAACTTAGATTCAAAGGTGTCTCTCTCTCCTTTTAACTAAATCCAAGCATTTTGCAAATCTTCAAGAGAAGTAGGCATATCAGGATAGAGGATAGTATGTGGAACGTCTCCCTCAACTACTAGCTCTATGATAATAGGTAAGACGACTTCATAAGGCATCTTAAGACTTTGAGCGCGAGCCCCCACCCATTTAAGATAAGGTTCCAAAGGAATGTAATTCTTACGCCCCAATGTCCTGCTATCAACCTTGTTAACCATACCCCAAGCTCGTATAAATCTTTGACGGTAACCTTGGGTATCGCTTTCGTAGTCAAATGCAATTCCTTGGATGAGTACCTCATGAGGGCCATCTCTTCTAGAGTATCCAAATTGTCGCAAAGCTAAACAAGGGTTGTAAGTAATGCCTCCCCTAATTCCAAGTAGAGGGACATTGGGGAATTCCCCACAGCGATCAATGATGGTAATGTCTTCCAAAGAGCGATAATACCAATGGATATCAGCATGTGAAAGTGACATCAATCTTTTAGAGCACCTCATACCTTGTTCATTTTTCACCACGGGTCGAGGTAGGTGCGAAATAAACCACCTAGCCAGAAGCGGAGTGCAACACATCAAAGCCCCTCTTTTCTTCAAAGTGCGAGAGTGAAGAGAATGCAAGATGTTTCCAAGCAATGTAGGCACCAGATTACGAGGTATGAAAACCTTGATCGCATTTATATCTATGAATTGGTCAGGATTTGGAAATGGTACCAACCCATAGATGAGAAGAGCCAAAATTTCCTCGAAGGCATGTAGATCCAAAGTATTCCAGCACTCTCGAGCCTTCTCCAACAAAAACTTTGCTAGGAAACCTTTGACACCGCTCCTTGTTACCCAATTTTCTACTATGTCAGATGGCTGCAAATATAAAGCTCGAGCAATTTCCTCAGGTTTAGGGTCTCTTTCAATACCTTTGAAGGGTAACTGATCAAGAATGGGGATCCCTGTGAGTTGAGAAAATTCTTCCAAAGTGGGCACAAGTTGGTAATCAAGAAAAGTGAAGCAATGATGCAAAGGGTCGAAGAATTGGACAAGCACCTTTACCATATCTTCTTCAATACTTGAGGTAACCAGACTAAGGAGTCGACCATGTCTTTTGGTGAACGGAGAATCTTCAGGGACCCTTGATACTAAATCTTTGAGCTGTGGAGGTATCCTCACAAGACTGACTTGGATAGTGCTCCTATGAGCGGAGGCCATGTCCTAAAAAACAGAACAAAGATAAATCCAAAAATCCTTGAAATGGTTAGTGAGAATGCTTACGGTATGATGTTTATGATGTTTATGATTCTTATGATGTTATGTACAAGTGTATATACAAAGCACACAAATCTTTGGTTTTAGGCTTGCATGGGGTTTCAGGTAAGTACCCTCTTGAAGTTTAGTTGGCTCATCCTATCGTAGTTAATAGTAACTGGATTCTAAGGGATCTCAATATCACTGATATTTCCCTCAAGTTCGTTCAATAAGTGATTGACTCACAACCAAACAAAACTCAAGAGTCATACCTCAATGAGTGTAGAATCGAGTATCAACCAACTTCGGACTACACCAAAGCCGGTTATCTCGCTACTTTCTAATGGCCAAGTTGGTTAAGTAAGGTTCTAAGGTTAGTTGATGCTTTACGACACCACGCGGCGGCCCCGTACTCTCCTTGACTGGCTCAAGGGTTACCGGTACCAACTAAAGTGCCACATCAACATAGCTATTGCTTCAACCGTGTCGGTATACCCCACACAGTTCCCTCACAGTTTATTGCTACTTACCTAAAAAGTTGTCCCCAAATCCGGGTGTAGGATTTTAAAACAAACCCAAACAAGGAACCAAAATGTAAAGCAAACAAATTAAGCCATGTAAGCAAGTAAATATGATCTAACTCTAAGGTAACCCCACTTTTAAGAGAACTCCCGAGCCGAGTCTCCAGTTCTGTGATACGGTGGGAGAACTGACTCGAGGTTTTTGCGTTTGTGTTTGCAAATGTTGCGGTTTAGCAAGAGTCGCCACCGACTTTTCTTTTATCCAATAAGGAAAGGTGAAAAAGCATAAGAAAGACCTTTAGAGATGTTTTCTTGAGTTCGGGGGGTAGATTATGAAAAGGGAAGGTATTAGCACCCTTTCCATCCATGGTTTTCCTTGGGCTCTTAGTTATTTGCTAGATCACTTGCTTTTGTTCTTGAAATGTGCTTTGTGTGGTTTTTGAAAGTATTTTGAAAAGGTGCCAATGCTTAGGCAAACTTTGTAATGGTTCTCGTTCGTAAGAACGTATACAAAGTGTTGAGCTTTTGAAAATATTTCAAGTCTTGGAAAGTGTTTTGAAGATGTTTTGAAAGTGTATGTGATTGTTTTAAAAATAGCAAGGATCTTTGTTTTTGAGAACGTAACTAAAAGTAATCTACCTACTCAAAAGGTTTTAGATGTGCTTTTCCTCCTCCTTTAAATGTTGCTACCTTACCATTGATTTGATAAGAATCGCCATCATTGGATGTGAAGGGACGAGCGTTCGGTCATCGTATGACCATGATAGTAATGTTGTGAGATGACTTAGAACTTTTCCTTTAGGGACTAAGATCATTTTGAAAGGCAACTTTGATAGCGTCATCGAGGGACTATGATCTTTTTTTCGATTTGTTTGTGCTAAGACCTCCCACACGCATAACATGGCCATTTTTATAAGGCAACAAGTGAAATTACCCTAAGGGTGTAAATGTGCGAGTGTGCTTGATTGCATGCATAATTTGTCTATTTATCAATTTTCATATCTTGTCATACATACCCTAATTACTAGCATATATTGAAAGCAATAACAGTACGGAAATGTAAAGTCCTACGCTATTATAATATTTAAGGGGATGGGGGTACATATTTATGAATGGGGGTTGCTAGTTAAAATTCTATGTTACTATTACCAACATATTGAAACAGAAAAGAGTATACAACAATGTAAAATGTTTGTCTTGTTTAAAAATGGGAAAATAACTTTTGCTTAAGAAAATATTTTTGTCTTTTTATGTTAAAGAAAGTATAACATGCAGATATAAAATATTTTTGGTGTTTTTTGATTATCAAATAAAAATAATATGATGGCAAAATAATAAAAGAGAAAGAAAACCAAAATCAGCCCAAATACATGAGAGTAGAAGAGCTCAGAAGTTCCGACTCTGACTTGCTGCATAAACAGAAGCGTGTTAGCAAAAATATGGAAGTTCAGAAGTTCTGGATCTTCTGAGAACTTAGAAGTTTTCAGAAGTTCTAATGCAATTGTCAGAACTTTGCCTCTCTCCATGTCAGTCAGAACATCTGTAGCTTAGACATTTACAGAACAGAAGTTGCATGTATAACAGTTATGACAAATTTTATGAAATATCAGAAGCACAAATCAGAAACAACATGTATTTGTTGATTCTAATTATGAATCCAATTTTCTTTATGAAGCTCTGAACTGGGATTTCCTCTACTTAGGCAGGCAAATGCATGAATTTTCAAAATATGTACATCCTCAAAATCAGAATATCTACATTATGCTAAATATGCAAAATCTGACAATGCTTAATCAGTTAGGATAAGGGTCAGCAGAAAACTTACGTTGCAGCTGGAAAGGATTCTGTGAACTGGAGATTGGTCTTGAATTTTGGTGATGTTTTGAGCAACTTCTTCACGTACTCAGCAGGATGGAAGTTTGGAACTTCTGAAGCATCCAAGGGGTGATATTATGACTCCTTTGTGGTGAAAGTGAATGGAGAGTGTATGGAAATAGGAATATAGAAGTTAAGGTAGCTTCTAATGCATGAATCAGCAGCTACGTGGATGGCTTTAGTCAAGAACCCTTAAGGAAAACAATGGAGTTTGAATGTAAGGAATCAATGTTAAGATTTGGTATTTTGTGTTTATAGTTTCCTGGGTTCTTGGAATTTTGCAGTGGTTCAAAAGCTTCTTTCCTCAATTCTTTCGTCTCTTTCACAAATTTTTCTAGGGAAGGGGAAGGGGTCTTTTCAGTGTGCAAATGGTATTCTATTTATAGGAAAAGTTTTATAGTTGGGGAAGTCAAGTGGCACCAACATCATATGCTAGATGCTGACATACTCTTGAAGTAAGCTTAACAAGTGGGGGTTCAATGCATTCAAGTTGGATGGTTAACAGCGCCTCATCTGGATTTGGCAGCGTGAATTAAGGAAAAGTAGAAACAGCGCGTGTGTCTAGTATACTTTTGCATAGAAGTTTGTTTTCCCAAGACAATAGGGGTACACGTGGTGTGAATCCCTTGGATAAAGACTTCACAAGTGGTTGTAAGCATTAAATGGGTTCCCATGTGAAACTCTAGATCCTTGCTTGACTTTGGATTAGAAGTTCTGCTTCAGCGTAGCATCTCATCTTCTGATCCTCTCATCTTCTGACTTCAGCATTTTCTGAGGGATCCTTCAGAACTTCCAGTACACTTACAGCGTGCTTTGTTATCTTCTTTAATTTACCATTGCAAACTTTGACCGAACCTTTGTGAAAAACTGGTCCAGAAGTTCTGACCAAACTTTTTCTTGGGACTATCCAGAATTTGCTGAGTGTGAACACTGACCCAGAAGTTCTGAAATTATCAAATTTCTTAAAAACTTAGAAAATTTCTAAGTATTTAGAATTTGGATTTTCCAAAGTAAAATTTGACTTTTGAAATTCTTGATGAAACAAACTTCATATTTCAACATGTCTTGATGAAATATGATTTTTGAGAGTTGATCTTGATTCAAAAGTCAAAGTTAGACTTCTCTGTGTGTAAATGACCATTTTGCCCTTGTGAATGGTTGGCTTAGAAAATTTGATAATTCAAAGCCTGGAATTGAATGAGAGAAAACTTGAGGATCCAGGGTGATTCCTTGAGAAATGAGAGGGCAAACTTTGGGGTGCAACAAGTAGTTACTAAAAACTATTGTTAAAGGGTTGTAATTTTTGTTTATTGTTGTATTCTGAGTAGTAATTCATGTTATTTGTTTTAGCAAAATTTTTCCAAAGAGGGAGATTGTTAGTTCTCTTTTTTTCAGGATTGACATTAATTTTAGTAAAACAAATATAACAGCAATATGTTAAATAGGATGTGATTAATTGCTATGAAGAATAGGTTGATCAAGAAGTCCTATTTTATAAACAACATGTTGACTTGAAATGTTTCAACATCTAGAGCAACATGTCAGATTAGATGTCCTATGCAGGGTCATAGGACATCGCGCCTGAGCTTAGCTGGATTGTTGGATTCTTTTATGATTTAACAGATGCAGAATATTCTGGAAATATTATGCAATCCTATGGCGCTGAGTTGTAGGTCTGGAAGATTCAATAAGATTTCAAGAGGAAAATATACTTTCTAGATAAGGAGACTTTTTAGGAAAGATTTGATTGAAGACCTATTTCGTTGCAGAATCTTCTACAGATTTGTAACAGTTGATATGCTGTTATTTGAAGCCCAAATCTAGTTTGGAAAAACGTTTTAAATAGAAGAATTATAACCTAGAATAAGGTACCAGCCGTGAATGAAAAGATGTAGTTATTAGGACTGAGTCTGTACCACTCTCTAGGAGAGTTGGTTGTGTGTTCCACTCGACATGTGAGTTGGATTGTTTTCCTTGAGTTGTAAGCTTTTGTTCTCTTCGAAGTTGTGAAGAAAGAGTGAGTATTGTTCTTGGAGGAAGCTTTTAAGTAACTCCAAGTTGTGTTCTTAGTCAAGAGTCTTGGCTAGGTATTGTTTTACAAGTGAGTCTTCTAATATTGTCATGGAAGTGTGTCTTCTGTTTTTTCTTCATGGAAGTGTTTCTTCCTGTTTTGATCCAATAGTTTTCTATGATTGATAAGGGATTGAGGAGGGCCTCATATCTAGGTGAGTCTTAGATAGAAAGTTATCACATGTAGTGATTAAGTGAGAAATTGTAAACGAGGGAGTTTAACTTTGAATTGATACTATTATAGTGGACTTTATCCCTAGTTTGGTATGCTCCCAGAGTAGGAGAGTTGCTCCAAACTGAGTTAACAATTCCGATGTGTTGTGTATGATTTTCAATACTATTTTGTATGTTTATACCTTTCCATGTTTGATTTGTTTGGATTCAAATGTCTCAACATGTCATAGGACATCTGAAGTCTAATATACCATAATTTTCTATATATATTGCCATTAGTACTTCGAGAGTGCTTTTGAGTCTAAGTGAAGATCATTGTTCTGAATAAAGGTTTATTTGTAATTTACCAAGAGTATATTATTTATTGAGTAAAAATTCCTCTATAAGAGGTGGTTTGATAGTGAGCTAAACTAGTAAAAGCTTTTGTTTATTTTGGGGGGATTGTCTT
The DNA here is from genome assembly GCA_948472305.1 of Vicia faba. Classification (NCBI taxonomy): domain Eukaryota; kingdom Viridiplantae; phylum Streptophyta; class Magnoliopsida; order Fabales; family Fabaceae; genus Vicia; species Vicia faba. The sequence goes on along the minus strand of OX451738.1, from coordinate 1,223,858,196 downwards.
AGGAAGATTTTGTTTGATTCATAAGTTTCGCCATGAAGAAAAGCTCTCTTTTGGTTCATGATTTTCTCCTTGAAAAAAAAATTCTATTTTGGTTTGTGAAAATCAACAATTAAAATCTCCACAATGGTTCTAGGGATTAACATGGTTAAAAGCTCTATTGATTCGAGATTACCCTGTATAAAATCTCATCTCGGCTCTGTTAAAAACTCCATCGGTTAGAAATTAGCCTGGTTAAAATCTCACATGGTTCTTGACTTTAGCCTGTTAAAAGCTCAATCAGTCCGAGATCAGCCACTATAAAATCTCATCTCAGTTCATGGTCAGTCTGCTCAAAACCCCGATTTGGTTCAAAGGACAATCAACTCAAAACTTCATCTTTATTCAAGATCAACCGTTGTAAAATCTTTGTTTGGCTTGGAGGATAATCAATCTAAGTCTAATTTTTTGTTTGTATGGAAGTTAGCTTTAAAAATTCATTTCCTTGTGGACTTATCCTTCTAAATTCTCTCAGGATTATTGGATACTCTAAATAATAATACTTTTGGACAACAATAGATCAATTTAGGTCGAACATGTATAATTTCTTGGTGTATCTCACTATTCCTTATCTCTTTACTAGACTGTCTTTTTCATTTCTTATTAAATTATATGTTTTAAAATGTTTTAAAACAATTATTTTTAAATAATTTTATTTTAAATAAAAACTTTTCAAATTTCCACAATTCAACCCCTTCTACCGTATCAGAAACCAATTCACAGTGGAAAACAATTATGGTTCCACCACATTACTATATATATATATATATATATATATATATATATATATATATATATATATATATATATATATATATATACACACACACACATATATATTTGGACAAAAAGACAAAAATTTTATATCCAAAAAACCATGAGAGTACAAAGCCGATCAAACTGATACAGGCGCCTAAGTGACTAAAACCAATCAAAGAGACCAAAAAGATCAACCTATTACTCTATTACAAATTCTATCCAACTTCCTATTATTTTTTACTCTCATGCGAATAATATCAATCACTACCTTGTTGTGGAGGGTATCACAAGTCTTGTTTTAAAAAATGGTCTTGTTTCTAGTTGTCCAAATATCATAAGTAATCTTTGCTATAGGAATTTTGATGATCCTACCTTTAACTCATTTTCCACGGGTTACCTGACAAACTCAATCAAGATCAGACTTCTAATCGCCCGGAATATGTATGACGTCAATCAACTTGAGAGTCTCCATCCAGACTTTCTTAGTAAAACTACATTCGAAGAATAAATGATTTCCACATTCTTGAAGACCACAGAAAACACATTTACCATCGGTAGTCACACCAAAATGAAGAAGTCGATCTTTGGTGGATAATCTGCCTTGGAAAGCTAACTGTAGCTACCGGTTTTTAAATCAGAGTCTCCACTATTAGTTTTTATCCTAGGGAAGGGAATCTAACAGAAAACCCTAATTCACGGACAAAGATTCTAGGTTTCGGACTTCATTAGATGAAAGGAAGGTGTTAGGCACCTTTCATCTACCTTGTTCACAAGGATATTAGGTTTTAGGTTTAAGTTTGTGGAAATAGGGTTTAAATTTTATTAGGGGAAAAGTGTCTTAATTTTTTATAGGGGAAAGGGTTTAAATATTTTTATAGGGGAAAGAGTTTAAATTTTTTATAGGGGAAAGGGTTTAAATTTTTTATAGGAGAAAGGGTTTAAATTTTTTATAGGGGAACTCGCTACAATTTTTGATCGTATGCCTACGTATCTTCTTATGAGGAATCATAGTCCCAATTCGTAGTTCGTATGGGTTTGTGTTAGGGGTCGCAAATGCACTTTGAATCACCTCGCATTTTATCCAGGACTAGTGATTGCGGAGATTTGGGCTAAATGTGCAGTAAGTCAAAATCTGCTTGAAACCCTTTTGCAAAAACAGTTGTTTAGATTAATTGATTGCGAAAAAAGAGTTTGAGATTTGTTGAGTGTTTTTTATAGATATTAATTGAAAAATAAAATCTTATTAATGCATGATATACAAAATATTTAATGCAAATAATATAGGAAAATAATATTCAATTTTTTATGTAAAAATAATTTAAGTGATATAATAAATAATATTAATAATAAAAAATAATTAGAGAAAAATAAAGGAAAAGAATAATTTATGAATAGGGGGGTTGCATTGCTGGTCACTAAGTGAAAACAGGGGGTGCTAAAAGCTAATAATCCTGCGTAAAGGGGTAGAGGTTCTGAAGAGGAAAGAAGTTCTACACGGGACACAGGGAAGTTAACTGGGTTTTGGCCCAATCACAGAACTTCTAGAAAGGGGCGCTGCTAACAAGTTAGTAAAAATTAAAACAATAGGGGTGTCAAATTCTAGACTAAGCCCCAGCACAAATTCTGGAAAAGGGATGTTCTAAAAGAGACAGAAGTTCTAACAAAGGGGGAGGCTTATTAGAAAATAACAAAACAATGCGCGCATGTGCACTTGCATCAGAACATTAAATATGAATTTTATGCTTACTAATTATGTTTCTGTTGTGCTACAGTAAGATCAATGTTCTACCCCTATTCACCATAGTCCCAACATAAAAAAAAGTAAAGAAACAAACTAAAATTTGTTACCCATTTGGCGTTTTTGCTTCTGATTCTGATGCGTGTTTTGTTGTCCTTTCCTTCTTATTCTGTAGATTCTGGTGACAGCAGCAACAGAAGGTGGAGTGACGATGATTGAAACTAGGGTTCCAGATATTGGAACCTCAGTTAATCTTCTGCATGTTCTTCTTCTGGTTTTTCCAGAAACTCTACTCTCCTAGCTCTTTCTTCAAGCACTGCCGTATTTCTTTTCTCTGAAATTCGTCTCTCTCCTCGTATTCTTTCCCTTCTTTTTTCTCTTATTCGGTTGCTAATTTGTTCCTCTATTTATAATGTTCAATTTTTGGGCTTGGACTATGGCTAGAGAAAATATTAAGGATAGAATTAAAAAGATTTGATAGGAAATTGATTCTCTGTGGAAGATTTGATTGAAATTGATACAGCGCATGCCCAACAGATTTGGGCTTGGGTTGCTTAGCCTCTAAAACTCTGAGCTTGGGTTATGGAAGATAATCTGATTCTGCCCTTACTTACAATTGGACTCTGCTAGGAGATCTGAAATTTCAATTATGTACTGGTAGTAGCTTATGTATGATTCTGGCTCTGATCTGCACAGTTTTTGCATTTGTTTCTGTAAAGAAGAACTTCTGGGATTTGTTTCAGAAGTTTTGTTGGGTCAGTGCTTGATCCATACAGCCTAGCAATTCTTTGTTTGCAGTCAGAACTTCTTCTTTAATTCAATTGGGCCTAGCGTTAATTCTTCCCCTTTCTTTTGCATACTTTCAGATTTAATTTTCATCCCTCCCTTTTAAATAACAACTAAATATTCTTGATTTAAAATACACCCCCTTGATCTTGAATAAAGATAGTCCATCAGATATTGCTGTACCATTTTTCTATGTTTCCCCTATTTAATTATCTTCCAATCGAATAGCGTGAGAAAATGCAGGTCTAGCACATTTTGATTGGGAGTTCATTGAATACTTGGAATATCTAAAATTTGTCTAATCCACTCATAAGGTTGTGCTGATATAGCACACCCTCATGAGTCTTGAGAAAATAAGCGAAGCCGAGGATATATCGCTCACCATGATTTGAAGTAGTGGGTTGGATAAGGAAAGTACATTGAGGTTCAGAAGCAATGTAACATGTTTTTTGAATACGTTAAGGCTTAGAGGCAACGTAGTGAGCTGAGAGAGTACATTGAGGCTTAGAGGCAACGTACAGAGATTTACGAATACATTGAGGCTAAGAGGCAACGTAGTGAGTTTTGGAAAGTACATTGAGGCTTAGAGGAAATGTACAAAATTTTGCGAATATGTTGAGGCTTAGAGGAAACATATTGAGTTTTAGAAGGTACATTGAGGCTTAGAGGCAATGTACGGAGATTTGCGAATACGTTGAGGTTTAGAGGAAATGTAGTGAGCTTTGGAAAGTACATCAAGGCTTAGAGGCAATGTACGGAATTTTGTGAATATGTTGAGGCTTAGAGGTAACGTAGTGAGTTTTGGAAGGTACATTAAGGCTTAGAGGCAATGTACGGAATTTTGTGAATACGTTGAGGCTTAGAGGAAACGTAGTGAGCCAAGAGAGTACATTGAGGCTTAGAGGCAATGTACGGAATTTGTGAATACGTTGAGGCTTAGAAGCAACGTAGTGAGTTTTGGAAAGTACATTGAGGCTTAGAGGCAATGTAGGGAGTTTGCGAATATGTTGAGGCTTAGAGGCAACGTAGTGAGTTTGAGAGAGTACATTGAGGCTTAGATGCAATGTACGGAATTTTACGAATATGTTTAGGCTTAGAGGAAACGTAGTGAGTTTTGGAAAGAACATTGAGGCTTAGAGGCAATGTACGAAGTTTGCGAATACGTTGAGACTTAGAGGAAACATAGTGAGTTTGAGATAGTACATTGCGGCTTAGAGGAAATGTACGGAATTTTTGCGAATACGTTGAGGCTTAGAGGTAACGTAGTGAGTTTTAGATGGTACATTGAGGCTTAGAGGCAATGTATGAAATTTTACGAATACGTTGAGGCTTATAGGCAACGTAGTTAGTTTTGGAAAGTACGTTGAGTCTTAGAGGCAATTTATGGAGTTTGCGAATACGTTAAGGCTTAGACGCAACATATGGAATTTCGTTCATTACTGCATGGAGACTTAGGTAATTGACTACTTTGTAAGGAACTCATCACTGCCTGGAGACTTAGGTGATGGGTTGGATTGTAGGAGAAGTGTTTGGTTGATTTACCCTTAGATGATTGAATCGAGGGTTAGATTGCTTATATACTGTTCGACACAGGCGTATGCATGCACATTTGAATGTTTAGATGCATGTATAGTGTATATATGAAAAATGTATGTATGAAGACGTATGAAAAATGCGTTTATGTTTTGTATGTGTGCCTTGAAATGTCATGCAGACTATTTCAAGCATTCTCTCCTTTAAACCATTGGCTCAGAATTACCAATCCCTTAGCGTTGTGTCGTCGTGGCTTTGTTGAATTTGATTTGAATATGGTGAAAAGGTGTTAGAAAAATTTTGAACGTTGATTTTTTGTATTGTAAGAGCAGGCGTAGATGCAGACGTATGTATTGGCATATGTGTAGATTTTTATGTTGTAAGAAGAGGCGTAGACGTGGACATGTGTATAGACTTTGTATTGTAGACACAGGAGTAGACATGTGCATGGACGTAGACATGGATTTCCTTTCGATATTTTTTCTAACCAAAATGTTTTTTCAATGTTTTATCAAAAGCTTTTATTTGTTAATTTCCCCGAAATGATTTTAAGACAATATTCACAAGTAATAATCAGAGTATTTTATAAACAAGTCAGAGAAAAAAATGCAATTTGAAAGATGCAAAGAAAGAAAATATTTTATTGATATGTCTCTGAATAGACGAGAATATAAGATGAAATTCCTTGAATGTGTTGTATTACAAAAGATTTAAAACTGTAAATGGAAATGAAAAATGATAATTGTTTTTGCTATTCCCCAATATCCTTTTGATAGCCCTTATCTCCTTTGCTTCTGAGTCGTGCAATTTAGACTCATCTCTCCTTCGTCGTTCGTAGTCGTAGTTCTTAGATCGCAGTCTTTTTGTTCTTTATTTCTTTGTATGAAATCCATAAATTTTTCCTTGATTGCCCTTTCGGGTTTTCAATCCACCGGGATAATTTTTTGTTATATGCCCCTAATTTTTGTATGTATTGCCCTTTAGGATTTTTAATCCACCGGGACGCTCCTTTTTTCCTAAGTCGCTCGTTTAGGGTTCGAGCTTAGCGAGCCTTTTATACAGTATTTTTTGACTGCGTCTGAATTTTCCGGATGCAATAGTTCTTCCCCATCCATTGTTGTGAGGATAAGACCACCTTTGGAGAATGATGTTTTGACTACGTATGGAATTTCGTAGTTGGGTGTCCATTTACCACGTGAATCAAGGCGAGGTAGCAGAATCTTCTTGGGCACTAGATCCCCTTTTTTGAATATTCAAGGACGAACTTTCTTGTCGAAGGCTCTCTTTATTCTCTTCTGATGTAACTGAATGTGGCACAAACCTATCAACCATTTTTCTTCAATAAGGTTGAGTTGATCGAGTCGTGTCTGCACCCATTCTGCTTCTTCCAACTTTGTTTCCATTAGAACCTGAAGTGATGGTATCTCAATTTCAACTGGAAGTACTGCCTCCTTGCCATATACCAGCGAGAAAGGAGTCGCACCCATTGATGTGCATACTGAAGTGCGATAGCCATGTAGAGAGAATGGAAGCATTTTGTGCCAATCTTTGTATGTCTTCACCATCTTTTGGATGATTTTCTTGATATTTTTGTTGGCTGCTTCGATGGCCCCGTTCATCTTTGGTCTGTATGGTGAGGAGTTATGATGCTCGATTTTGAAGTCATCCCAGAGTTCCTTCATCATTTTGTTGTTTAAATTGGACCCGTTATCTGTAATTATCCGGCTTGGGACATTGTATCTGCATATGATATTCTGCTTGATGAAGCGTGTAACCACTTGACTTGTCACGTTGGCGTAGGACGCCGCTTCTACCTATTTGGTAAAGTAGTCGATGGCTACCAGTATAAAACAGTGTCTGTTGGATACTTTCGGCTCAATCATGCCAATCATATCAATTCCCCACATTGAGAATGGCCAAGGGGAGCTCATGAAGTTTAGAGGAGTTGGTGGCACATTTATCTTATCGGCATAGATTTGACATTTATGACACGTCTTCGTGTAGTGATAATAGTCGGCTTCCATTGTTAACCAATAATATCCTGCTCGCAGAATCTTTCTAGCCATGGCATGCCCATTTGTATGGGTCCCGAAAGTATCCTCGTGGATTTCTCTCATAAGTGCATCCGCTTCTTGGTTCTCCACACACCTGAGTAGCACCATGTCATAGTCTCTTTTGTATAGCACCCCATTACTTAGAAATAATTTTGAAGCTAACCTTCGCAGGGTTCATTTGTCAATGATAGAGGCATTTTCTGGACATTCCTGCTTTTCGAGGTACTTCTTGATGTCGTAGAACCAAGGCTTGTTTTTCGGTCCTTCTTCAATAGCAAGATAGTGTACGGGCTCTTCGAAATGTTTAATTGCGATGCGTGGTTCATGATTCGGCCAAGTTACCTTGAACATAGCTGATAGAGTTTCCAGAGCGTCTGCCATTTGATTTTTTTTCTCGTGGGATGTGGCTGAAAGTGATCTCGGTGAACTCTTCGGCCAATTTCAAAACACGATCCCGATATGGAATCAGTTTTGGGTGTTTTGTATCCCATTCGCCATTAACCTGATATATTACTAATGCAGAGTCCCCAAATACTTCGAGGTGCTTTATTCTCAGATCAATGACAACTTCCAATCCTAATATGCAAGCTTCGTACTCGGAAATGTTGTTGGTGCAGTCGAAACACAATCTTGCGGTATATGGCTTGTGATAGTTCTTTGGAGAAGTCAAAACGTCCCCTATATCGTGCCCTAGTGCATTTGAAGCCCCGTCGAATGTGAGTGTCCAACATGCCCGTGGTTCGGGTCCTAGTATTTCATAGTCGGCTATAACCATGACATCTTCGTCTGGAAAGTCGAACTTCATAGGTTGATATTCTGGCAGCAATTGGTGAGCTAGATGAGCAGCTAGTATACTACCCTTGATGGCCTTTTGAGTGACATATTGGATGTCGTATTCTGATAGTAGCATTTTTCATCGTGCGATTCTCCCAGTAAGAGCTTGTTTTTCAAACACGTACTTAAGGGGATCCATTATTGCTATTAACCACGTAGTGTGGGTTAACATATATTGTCTCAACCTCTTGGTAGCCCAAGCCAATGCACAACAAGTTTTCTCGAGGAGTGAGTACCTACTTTCGCAGTCACTGAATTTCTTGCTGAGGTAATAAATCGCATGCTCTTTTTTGCCTACTTCATCCTGCTATCCCAAAACACAACCCATTGATCCTTCGAGCACTGTCAGATACATGATGAGTGGTCTTCTGGAGACTGGAGGCATTAATATTGGTGGCTCTTACAGATACTGTTTTATCGTCTCGAACGCAGTTTGAAAATCATTATTCCATACTACCGTCTAATCTTTTCGTAATAACTTGAATATTGGCTCACATGTAGCTGTTAGATGCGATATGAACCTTGAGATATAATTCAATCGCCCTAAGAAACCACACACTTCTTTTTCTGTCCTTGGTGCTGGAATCCCTTGTATAGCTTTTACTTTGTCGGGGTCCACTTTGATACCCCGCTGGCTTACAATGAAACGCAACAATTTGCCTGATCTGACGCCAAATGTACATTTTTTCGGATTTAACCTCAGTCTGAACTTGCACAGTCGTCCGAATAGATTTCGTAAATGTATGATGTGCTCCTCCTCCGTATGTGATTTGGCAATCATATCATCTACGTACACTTTAACTTCTTTATGGATTATATCATGGAATAATGTGGCCATTGCCCTCTTATAGGTTGCCCCTGCCTTCTTGAGACTGAATGGCATTACTTTGTAGCAGAAATTTCCCCAAGGTGTCATGAAGGTAGTTTTTTCCATGTCTTCCGGCTCCATTTTGATTTAATTATAGCCCGAGAAGCCGTCCATGAATGAGAATACTGAGGCTTGAGCCGTGTTATCCACCAGAACATCTATGTGGGGTAACGAGAAATCGTCCTTGGGGCTAGCTTTGTTCAGATCTCGATAATCCACACACATGCGTACCTTTCCGTCTTTCTTGGGTACTGGCACAATGTTAGCTTTCTAGGATTGATAATCTACCACTGCTAAGAACCCTGCGTAAAATTGTTTAAGAACCTCTTCTCTGATTTTGTTGGACATATCTGGACGAGTTCTCCTGAGTTTTTGCCTAATTGGAGAACACCATTCTTTTAAAGGTAATTTGTGCACCACGATGTTGGTATCTAATCCTGGCATGTCTCTGTAGGACCAAGCGAATATGTCCACGTACTCATGCAGTAGTTTGATCAACCCTTCCTTGATGCTCTGCTCTAAACTTTCCACTAGCTTGATTTGTTTGGGATCTTCCTTTGTGCCCAGATTAATGGTCTCCACAACCTCTTCGTATGGTTGTATGATGTCAGACTTTCATTTTATTTCCCTCGTTATTTCCTCAGAGAATTCTAGATCTTAATCATCTTCCTCTTCGGCTTAGCAGTTCGCGGCAGTAATATTATCGGTGGTTTTGGGCATGGATCTACACATTTATCATGTTTTGGTGCAGCTTTTAGTATATGAGTTTTTGAAAATGCATATGCAGAGAAAATATTTCCATTTTAAAATGCAAGAGAAAGACAGGGATCTCGATTGAAAACAAAATATAACTTTTATTGATTATAAATATTGTCTGAAACAAAATGGGGGACCCTCATAAGAAACCCATATGCCTCAGGCTTGACACAGGTTCTTTTAAAACAAGTAAAATTATTTGGAAAGAAAAAGATCTCGGGAATCTCCACGGAAGTCCAACTTTTGAGTTCTTCCCCTGGAGCGCACTCCCTGATAAAGTCTATTTCCTTTCTGGTGTGAACTTTGTTGGATATCATCGCCACGTGTCCTCCATGCTATGTTCCCTTATTGATAAAGGTATCTCGAATCAGAGGGAAGCGTGCTTTGCCTTTTGGAGTAGCTTTCGATGACTCATAGCCCAATCCAAAGAGATTCTTCTTCTCAGGGATCTCTGGGAGCTTTCCCCAGCCTTTTGAGGCATCACATCCCATGTTTACTTGCAGATCTCTCCACGATGTCACCTTAGGCTTATTACCCTTCTCGACTGGTAAAGTCACCATTGAAGCAATTTCCAAGGCTTAGAAAGGGGTAGCTATGCAGTATTCATCGGCACTGATATATAAGTATGATTCAATGTGGCTTACAAAGATATCTTCCTCACCGTTGATTATGATTAATTTCCCTTCCACTAGGAACTTCAATTTCTGATGCAGAGTCAAGGTGACCGCCTCTGCTGCATGGATCCAAGGTCTCCCTAGTAAGAAAGTGTATGATGGTTCTATATCCATGATCTGGAAAGTGATATTGAATATATGAGGCCCAATTTTAACTGGAAGATCCACCTCTCTTAACACCGAGCTTGGAGAACCGTCAAATGCTTTCACTATTGTAGAACTCGGCTTCATCATAACGTCATCTATTATAAACTTTATCAGACTGGACGTTGGCAACACATTGAGGGCAGAACTGGTATCAGTGAGAACCCTGGATAAATGGGTAGTACCTATTTGCATAGTAATATGGAGTGCCTTATTATGAGCTCGACCCTGTGGCGGAAATCCATTGTTGCTGAAACCCAGGTATGATCCGGATGTTAGGTTTTCTACGACATTGTCGAATTGATTTACCAAAATTTCCTCCGCAATGTGAGCTAAACTTAGTACCTTCATCAAGGAGTCTCGGTGCGTTTTAGAGTTGATGAGTAGCGAGAGTATGGAGATTTTCGCTGGAGTTTGGTGAAGTTGATCCACCACTATGTAATCACTTATTTTGATTATTTTCATAAACTCTTTTGCCTCTTGATCGGTAAAGTTTTTGCTTAGAGGTTCTGTCTCTTGACTTGTATCAACCACTGCTTTTCCCTTGTCCTTTGTTGGAGTCTTATCTTTCTTCTTTGATGGTTCAACTCCAAAAATTCGACCGCTTCGGGTCATACCCCATGTCCCTGCTATATTAGAAATTGCAGGTCCCTGACTTGGTGAGGGCTCACTTTCTTGCTTTACTCCACTAATGTATACGGCCGAGTCATAACTCCATGGCATTGTTTTGTTATTCTCATAAGGGATAGGTGAGGGTCCCTTAATCACCATTGTGGCCTTTGGAATAGTGGGTATTAGGAGAGCTTTCTTGGGTTCCATCCTTGTGGTCTCCGTTGATTCTTCCCACGGGATCATAGAGTTTTCTTGTTGAGATTCAAGCCTTGGCAAGCGATTACCAATGGTTTCTTCCCTTCAATAGTGGCTACATATTTTTCTTCAGGGTATGGTCCGAATTGGACTATCCCCTGGTCCACTAGCTTTTGCAAAATTCTTTTAAAGGCTTCATTATGCTCTAACAAGAATCCACATTCGAACAGATATTCCTTCAACAAGTTGATTGGGGTTTTTTCCTGTCTGATTGTCCCAATGTCAGTGACTACTTTAATTGCATTTATTGTTGGCCCACCATGCAGAGGCATAGGGTTTGATTTAATGTTAGGTTTTTCAAAAGTGATGTCCTGAGATTCCAACAAATCCCGCACCTTGTGTTTGAATGCCCAACATTGTTCTATGGTGTGCACCGGAGAATTAGCATGGTATTCACACCTGGCGTCGACATTGTATCTTCGCGGGAGTGGCCCGATTGGAGGAGCTAGAGGTTTTATTTCCACCAATGATGCCTTAATCAAGTGTTGTAATAACTGTCTGGGTGGCATAGGGAGTGGGTCAAAGCTTCTTTGTGGCCTTTTAAATCTATCTTGTTGTTGCCCTTGTGGGATCATTAATGGTTGTTGTGCCTTTGGTTGTGAGGCTACCACATTTATTTCTCCCTCTTTTCTCTTTGGGAAGTTTGAAGCAGGTCTTTTTGGGTTATGGGGAGCGTTTTATGATCCCCATGATATCTCCCCTCTTTTTATTCTAGTCTCGATTCTTTCTCCGATAGTTACTACATCTGAGAATCCCAAAGAGATACTCCCAACCATTTTCTCGTAATACAACCCTTGGAAAGTTCCCATGAACATGTCTACTAATTTCTTCTCTAATAGCGGTGGTTGCACACGGGATTCCATCTCCCTCCACCTTCGAGCATATTCCTTGAAGGACTCTTCTTTCTTCTGGGACAGATTCTTGAGTTGCATGCGGGTAGGCGCCATATCCATGTTATATTTGTTCTGCTTTAAGAAAGCATTAGCAAGATCTGCCCAAGTTTGAATGTGTGTTTTCTCCAATTGCATATACCATTCTAAAGATGCCTCACTCAGGCTATCCTTAAAATAGTGAATCATCAACTTTTGATCGTGGGCATGGGCATGCATCTTCCTACAATACACGCGTAGATGATTTCTTGGATAGGCGAGCCCCTTGTACTTTCCAAAGTCAGGTACTTTGAACTTTGGAGAAATTACCACATCAGGAATTAGGCCCATTTCGAGAGGGTCTACCTCGAAGTCCTCGAAACCTTCCACAATTTTTAATCTTTCCTCTAGAGCTTTGTACTTATCTGCTACCGGTGGATTGTCAACAACATAAGTATCAATCATCTTTAAGGGTGTCTGGTTGGAATCCTCTGGGTCGCGGTCTTCGTATTGTAGGTCGAAGTAGTTTTCCATGTTGTTGACTGGGATTTGTAGGGTCCCTGCTTTTGATGATGGTGGGACAAATCCTTCAGTCTCAGCTTCTTGTTGGGCCATGACGGACTTTTGTAGTCATGCCTCTGGTTCTTTCCTTAGTTGGTGACCACTTGATGCACCAATGTTTGGACTACTTCTTCGAAGGCTACCTTGGGAATCTGGTTCTGCCTGTCAATGATCTTCTTCAGAGCTAGAAGAACTTGGCTCAGATCTCCATTCATTGAACTCGCATCTCCCTTTACTTGGTCGAGATCTTCTTTGAATGCAGCCTGAGTCTCCTCAATTTATTCCACTGCTTTTTGTTGGTAGGCCCTTGTTTGATACGGAGGCCAAGGAGGTGGAGATCTTCTTCTACCAATGGTTTACTGGAGAATTTTTTTTTGAAAAAAGGATAAGTTTTGATATGATATGTAGGTGTTTATGAATGCATGCATGCAGATGAATATGTATGAACATGAAATGGTTTCTTATTTTAAATGTCTTATTCATTTTGGTACATAATTATCTTTTGTTAATTATTATTATTTTAATTGGTGACTTGCTTTAAAATAGATACGCAAACGAGATACGGAAACAAAACGCCTCCATTGAAAGTAATGTAATTTAGATATTGAAGAATATTACAATCTTGAACCAAAACTTGTTTGCGGTGGCGTATTGACGTGGACAAGTTGTTTCCTTTTGATATCCATTTTTTTAGACAGTCCCCCAAAAAATGTGATTTTATTATCTTTCGCTTTGATACCCTGTGAATAATACAGATAAAAAGACGCAACTGATGAATATATGACAAATATGAATGCATGAATGTATGGACGTATGGTTTAGTGGCGGGGTTTTATGGTAAGTACCCTTGGAAGGTAGGTTCCTTAATTTTGACCCTGGTTAGTAAATATCAAAATAATAGGGGTGTCAAATTCTGGACTAAGCCCTAGCGCAAATTTTGGAAAAGGGAATTTTTGAAAGGGACAAAAGTTCTAACAAAGGGGGAGGCTTATCATAACATAATAAAACAACACGCACATGTGCACTTGAAATAGAACATTAAATATGAATTTTACCCTTACTAATTTTGTTTATGTTGTGCTACAGTAAGATCAATGTTCTACCCCTATTTACCACAATCCCAACATAAAAAACAGTAAAGAAACAAACTAAAATTTGTTACCCCTTTGGCGCTTTTGCTTCTGATTCTGGTGCGTGTTTTGTTGTCCTTTCCTTCTTCTTCTGCAGATTCTGGTGACAGCAGCGACGGAAGGTGGAGCGACGGCGATTGAAACTAGGGTTCCAGATATTGGAACCTCAGTTACTCTTCTGCGTGTTCTTCTTTTGGTATTTCCAGAAACTCTACTCTCCTTTCCATTTCTTCAAGCGTTGCCGTATTTCTTTTCTCTGCAAATTCGTCTCTCTCCTCACATTCTTTCCCTTCTTTTTTCTCTTTTTCGTTTGCTAATTTGTTCCTCTATTTATAATGTTTAATTTTTGGGCTTGGACTATGGCTAGAGAAAAGATTAAGGATAGAATTAAAAATATTTGATTGAAATTGATTCTCTGTGTAAGATTTGATTGAAATTGATACAGTGCATGCCCAACAGATTTGGGCTTGGGTTGCTTAGCCTATGAAACTCTGAGCTTGGGTTGTGGAAGATAATCAGATTCTTCCCTTACTTACAATTTGATTCTGCTAGAAGATCTGACATTCCAGTTCTGTACTGGTACTAGCTTATGCGTGATTCTGGCTCTGAGCTGCACAGTTTTTGCGTTTGTTTTTGTAAAGAAGAACTTATGGGATTTGTTTCAGAAGTTTTGTTGGGTCAGCGCTTTATCCATATAGCCTAGCACTTCTTCGTTTGCAGTCAGAACTTCTTCTTTAATTCAATTGGGCCTAGTGTTAATTCTTCCCCTTTCTTTTGCATACTTTCGAATTAATTTTCACCACTCCCTTTTAAATAACAACTAAATCTTCTTGATTTAAAATACACCCCCTTGATCTTGAATAAAGATAGTCCATCAGATATTGTTGTACCATCTTTAATTAAATAATTCTAAGAAAAGGATCGTTGAGGTAGGACAAATTTGGGGTATGACACTAACCACAAGATGAATTTAGCTCTAGGTCTAGCAAGACTACCATAGAAGAGTTTTCTCCACGCCACTTTCGATTTGGAACCTCTTATCAACCAATAAATTTTCCTCGTAACATATTTACATGTAGTATGGAACTGATTCCACTTAGCAAATTGCATGAGGGTTTCCCGATGTTTGAACATTGCTTTGAGGTTCCAAGAACAATGGTTGTCGGGGAAGAAGTTCGCAGACGGAGCGCCCTTTTAAGTAGTAGGAGTGAATCTAGTGAATCCATGACTTATCTTTTTTCTCAGAAATATTCCACAAGATCTTACCAATTATAGCTTTATTCCACTCGAAGAGGGAGATCAATTAAGACCACCAGCAAAAATAGGATCATTGATATGATCCCAAGCAACCAGAGCTTTTTTGGTTACACTATCTTTACCAGACTAAAGAAAATTCCTGCAAAGACTGTTAATATGCGATATAACTTTTTTAGAGAGAGGAAAAATTTGCATCCAGTAATTAACAATGGAGAAGATCACACTTTTCTGGAGAAGGAGTATGCCTGCATATGAGAGAAGTCTCGTGCTCTAATATTTCAACCGAATCAACATTTTATTTATAAGCGGTTGACATTGAGATATGGTCAATTCTACTAGCGAGAGGAACTCCCAAATACTTGAAAGGCATGGACCATACAACAAACCCCGTTTTATGTTGGATGAGGTTGACAGTCGTACTATCCACACCACTGAAATAGATTTTACTTTTAGGAATACTTATCTTCAGACCTGTAGCTGCTGAGAAGTTTCTCACTTTGTTCATGATCATCTTTATAGATTCAGTATCTCCCCTCACAAAAAGAAAAATATCATCCGCGAAATAAAGATTTATGATTTTCAATCTCTCACACTTCAGATGAAAGTTAAAATTGGGGTCTTGATTTAAACCTTGGAGCACCCCATGAAAATATTCCATAATAAGAACAAACAGGAGAGGTGATATAGGATCTCCCTATCTAAGCCTACATTTAGCTTTAAGGATCTTAGAAGGAATTCCATTAATAGAGAACCTATATGACACAGTTGTAACACAACCCATAATCCAGTTCGTATAGATATGTGGAAAACCTAACTCAATCATATATGGTGGAGGTCCGGCCATTCCACAGTGTCATACACTTTTGATATCCATTTGAACCATACAACGAGGAGAGATATTTCTACGATTGTATCCCTGAATCAACTCTTGGACCAACATGATATTGTCATGAATAATTTTATCGGAAATAAAAACAGATTGATTTTCATAAACCACAAAATTTATCACATCCTCTAATCCAACAGTAAAGATTTTAGATATGATTTTATAAATTATAATGCAACAAGCGATATGACACGTATCCTTAATAATACTAGCATCATGAGATTTTAGAATTAGAGTAACAAGTGGACAATCTACTGCCAACAACATTTCTAAAAAAATTCCAAAATAACTTCTTTAACATCCTTCTTCACAATGTCCCACGATGATTTAAAGAAAAAGGCATTAAAGCCATCAATCCCTAGAACAAATACAAATATACTCTTTATTAAAAAATGTGAAATAATAAACATATTTATTAATAATATTAAAGACAAACATTTTTAAGGAAATACTACAGGATACACGTTTTATAAGTTGTGAATTATACCCGTAAAAAATATTTTACAAAATACACGTTTTATAAGTTGTGAATTATACCCGTTAAGAAAAGTTGTAACTTGTTTATAAAAAAATAAAAGTAAAATCTTTTAAAAATATTAATAAAGATTGAATAGAGTAATTAAAATCAGAGTAGAGTCCCATATAAGATGGTCCATATTGTTCTAACTATGAGCTGTATGCATCTTACAAAAATTAATATTAAAGACAAACATTTTTAAGGAAATAATATTTTAAAGAATACACGTTTTATAAGTTGTGACTTCAACCCGTCAAAAAAAAGTTGTGACTTATTTATATAAAAACAAGTAAAATCTTTAAAAATGTTATATTAATAAAGATTGAATGGAGTAATTAAAGTCAGAGTAGAGTACCATAATGTTCTAATTATGAGCTGTATGTAATTCATTCACATTCTCGTCTTATTCATCACACAGTTTGCCAAGTATTAGCACTATCTCCACATGGGTCATATTATTGTTTCAGTTGAATAAGTAAATGCTATCAAATTGCGACACCAAAGCTCACTGCATGTGAGATTATTCCGAAATCCTTCCTTTAGCTAGAATATATATATATATATATATATATATATATATATATATATATATATATATATATATATATATATATATATATATATATATATATATATATATATATATATATATATATATATATATATATATATATATATATATATATATATATATATATATATATATCATTCCTAACTTATCAATGATTTGTCAAAAAAGAAACATACGCATGTTGTGAATCTCTTATACTATATACAATGGTAAAATTTTTTTTTTCCATTTTGTACTTTCCATATCATTTTCTCTCTCTTTCACCTAATAATTCAACACTCATTCAATTTTTACTCACTACAATAATTTTGTTTAATAAAATTCAACACCTTATTCCACCACTTTTATTTCATTTTTTTATTTTTTATTTTTGTTTTTTTTTGTTTTTTTAATTATATATTAATAATAATTATCAATTGAAATTAAATTAAAATTGTTTAGAGCTACAAACAATAATTTATTGGAGGCTATCCAAATCAAATGAACCAATGCTCTATTTATAGACATAAAAAAATGATGAATTTTGGTTAAAATAAAAATAAATAAAAAATTAATTTTCTATAAAATAGTTGACTCCAAATAATTTAGGTGAGATAAAAATATAAACAATCAGAATAACCAATTATATTTTACAAAGTATTATAAATAATCCTCACTCATTTCTCATTCAACATGTTGAATGTCTTCAACACAAATTAATTCATGTTACATTCAACATCTTATTCAACAATCTATTAAAGCAATTTAACTATTGAAAAATTTATTCTACATCCCTATTACAAGTAGTCATAGTATTAGGGAACATCTCCCAATCATAATGAAAAAATATTGAGGTGTAGTGTAAACGATGAGCCAAAGAATAACCATTTTCTAGGATTAACTGAGCTTTAGTGTTGACTAACTTATTTTACTTACTACATAAGGTATATCTGGTATGGAGTAAGTAGGATATAGTTACCTTCCAATTAATATCCTATATGTTGTGGGTTCAAATAGAGGTTTACCATATTTGTGTAAGGCCTGATTTTGCTCACCTGCATCTCGGATTAAGTCTAAAGCATACTTTCTCTAGCATTTTGAAATTTCATCTTGTGTCCTAGCCACTTAAAAACCTAGAAAGTATTTCAACACTCGAAATTATTTTATGCAAAACTTGTCATACAATAAGGTCTTGGTGTGTGTTATTTCATCAAAGTCAGCACTCCTAAGACCAAATTTCTTGAGTGGGAATATGAAGTAGAGAAGCAGTCTAGAAGGATAAAAAGATCTATATTAAAATTCGACCTATTTTCCAAAATTAGAATATAAGGTGTTTTCAAAACACCTGGAATTGTTAGAGAGAAAATAGAAATCTTATGCTTTTATTGAAATTCAACCATATTGATAAATATATAATTCACAAATCTCAGAGATTATTTAAACAATAATTAATTAAGTAATTGTAGATTACACGAGAAGTGTCTTGTACAATTATTCAATTAATAAAGGATTCTAATTGCACTAATTTTCTAGAATTCAATCAGTACAAAAGCTCAATTAAACACCAATTCTAACAAAATCTAACCTTAGGTAATAAATCGTTATCAACGTAATTTAACGATAAACTATAAGAAAAATTGATAGCCTAAGCATGCAATATACTACGAAAATTAAAATGTGTGTGTGTGTGTGTGTGTGTGAGAGAGAGAGAGAGAGAGAGAGAGAGAGAGAGAGAGAGAGAGAGAGAGAGAGAGAGAGAGAGAGAGAGAGAGAGAGAGAATACACCAGGATGTATAGTGGTTAAACTATTTCATCCTCGTAGGAACCAATCCACTCTACAATTGTTTCTCATTGAAAGTTTTATTCTACTAAATTTTGACAAATATTATTCGAGTTCATATAATCACCAATCCCCAATAGTGTTGAGAAAACTAAATCTCATATCTAGATCTTGACTTGTACACAACCTTAATGCCAAACTCTCTATGATATTTTTACTCGATTCTCGCTTCTTGAATCTTCCAACTTCACCAATCAGCTCCAAGTCTCCGTGTGTGGAAATCACCCTTGATCCCACCAATTTCTTGAGAGATGAGTTTTCCGAATATTGAGAAAAACTCCTATCTTATATGTAGGGTTCCATACAAAACTACCAAGGTTAATTGGAGAAAATAACCTCCTTCTTTTCACTAGATTTGATTCGAGTCATGGATTATGAGTGAGTCGAGTCACGCATAATAAATCTCAATATTTCAAGTTTTACAAAATAGTTTGAGATTTCACTTCCCACATAACTTGAACCAATATCACATACGATTCTTGTTCCATTAACTCAAGCAATTGACTTAAAGCTATAAGATCAAGATTTGGTTCTACATTTGGCCTTAAGTTTTGATGATATTATTACATGATATCTTAGAGAATAATTTAGTACTCTAACGATTTTTGTCTACTGTGTAGCTTATGCTAAACAGGTTCTGACTCTGAAGATAAGATGTGTGACGTCATAAGATTCTTAACACAACACACTCTTACACTAGAAGAAATAAGTGGTGTTTACAAAGACCCGGTGAAGTTCTAGAATGCTTTTATAACAACGGTTATGATGAACGTTAGTAATAGAGCTTCTGATTATGACTCTATTGGAAGAGCTTCTGAAGACTTCTCAAGCTTTGAAAAAGTCTTCAGAAGAGTTTCAATAGATGTATTTAAAAATTTAGGAAAGAAGATGAACAACATTTATTAAAATTCAGAAATATCTTTTAGCATCGGTTTTTCCGGCGCTAACTCTGTCACAATAGATTTTAACAGACTTTGACTAATGGAGTACACAGAATAGACTTGTTTGCATCATTTTGAAAATTAAGGGACCAATTTGACACGAAAAAAAGATAAGGAACTAAAGTGAACAATGACCTATAGTTAAGGGACCAAAATGAGTATTTTGTCTAAAAAAATAAATAAATAATTAATGTTTGAAAAAATTATGGTTAATAACTTAGGAAAATGATTTAGAAAATAAATAAATAAAATGGTATTTTAATTAGTAATAATTAATGATTAAAGAAAAAAGATTTATTGTTTTCTTAAAAAGGTATATAATATAATTATAAAAAAATTATAAAACAATTTATAAAATAAAAACAAAAAAAAGAAATAATACCCAAACAAAATAAATAAAAATTTAGAAATAAACAGAAAGGTGTATTTGTCCTTAACATAGCTAAAAGGGAGAGTTATTAGAAATTGGGCTTGGCCTATAAAGGGTTTGAGTTCTTTAGCCAAGATGTGGGTGATCCTACGGTGTTACGATGGGGGTTAATTCATCAGGGACATTTGATCTTGATCAGAAGGTCACCAAAACTTAATTTTGGGACGCTTATTAAAAGTATTCTAAATAGACGCCTGAGATTGCTAGTTAACTGAAGTGTATGGTAGACGAGTGAATATGAAGACTGGTCAACAATCCCCTCATCGTGTGGCTAGTAGATATTCACATCTCCTGAATCCAAAGCATGACAAAGGGAGTATTTAATAAAAATTATCACATAAACCTTCATTTTTTTTGTTTTTTCCTCTCTCTAAACATTTCCCCCGCTCTCCTTCTCACACTAAATGCTCTACCTTCTCTCTAAGTTTCAGGCGAGCGGAAATCACCACCACCAGATGGAAATCGCCTTCGTCGATGGTTCCACCCTTAACACCACCCCTAACCTAGAAAATATAGAACCCCAAGGAACCCTAGAATATAACCTTTAGAACCCTATGATTTTTTGAACCCTAACCAAGAACCCTAGCCAGAACCATCGTGAGCGGCTGTTAAAGCTGCTATTAATGATGAAGGTTCGTCGGGAACCTCATCATTTTTCGAGAAAACCCAACAACCCTAACTAAAGCCCTTAAAACCCTAAATAACCCTAAACCTAAACCTAACAACATATGAACCATAACCCAAAATTTCCAAAAACCAAACCCTAGGTATGAACCCTAACGAACCCTAAACCCAAATTTTCACTAAAATTCACACCCCTTGGAACCCTAATCATCCAAACAACAACAATAATCATAATGAATTTCAGAAAGCCGAGTGATGTACCAACCTTTCCCGCCGTGAATCTTTGTGTAAATTCCTTTGGCTCCTCTCTGATTTTTCCCCTCTGATCTCTTTCTTTCTTTCCGCTTGCATGTATTGAAGATGAACGCTAAGGTTTGAAGGTTTCAGTCTTCAAATATTCAGATTGCCTCTAGTTCTCCTTCTTCAAAAAAATTTCGTCCTTTCTTAGGTTTTAGGTGTAGGTTTATATAGGCTTTAGAATAGATTGAATTGGAAAATTAGTTTAATGTTTGATTTTCTAATACAAATTAGTTTTAGGGATTGATTCAATTAGAGATTTGCTTATATATTAGATTGTATCTGAAATTGATTTGATTTATAAATTAGAATTAGGGTTTCTATTTTTATCATAAATTTGGACGAATTCCATGTATGGATTCTTATTCCTTGTAACATAATCATATACAATATTTGATTTTATTTGATTTGATATGAAATTTTTGGAATTTTGGGTTTTCAATTAACTTAGGGAAGAAGAATAATACTGGGTGCATCAGCTGGGTGCATCAGCTGTTGAAGCAATGGATTTGAAAAATTATAATTTTGACTTTAGTCAACATTTCCAAACGAATTTAAAATAATAAAATAAATGAATAATACAATAATAAAAACAATAATTTACATAAACAAATGTTGACCCAAGGTTAACTTATAATAAACTGAATAATAATAAATAAATAAATAATAATAAAAAGAGTAAAATGGAATAATAATTATTTTAACAAATAATTTTTATACAAACAAATGGCAACAAAATTTGAGACAAAAATATAAATTTTAACCTAAATAATATATTTTTTTAATTTAAGAATAAAGAGTAGCCCCTCATTAGATATTTTAAAAACATTCTTTCCATAATTATGAGCATATTAGTTTACATATATAAAAATACCTAGATAATTACTATTTATACTTTTTATAAAACCTATTACAAAAATCATAAAACTAATTTTTATACTTATTATTTTTTTAGAAAATGTTAAGATGAACTTCAAAACTTATTAGTAAACTAAATATTGTTAGTAGGCTAACCTATAAAATAATATACTAGTTTTCCTAACTTATTTAGATATTAGTAATTGTAAAAATTAGTAAAAATGACCCCAAAGAAATATTAAAATCAAAAGAATCAAACATGTGATTGAAAAGCTAAGATGAGAAAATTTGGAGTATGACAATGACTCCTATTTAATTACGCTTCGATTGAAGGGTGTGAGAATACAGAGTTCTCGTGCGTTCGGATCAGAGAGTTTATTAAATAATAGAAGACCACAAATTTTGACTAAAAACTTTTGAAAATAGTTTTGAATAATAAAACAAATAAAACAAAAGGGCAAGGATGACGCAAATAACTCATTAATGCTTGGAGTGTGGATTAATATATCTATTTTTGTCCAGGGACTAAATCAATAGATATGAAAAAGGACGGTATCGCAGATTATGCATTCTTACCACAACCTATGGGATAAGTAATGCGGGTATCAACTCCATTTTTGCCAAGAGACTAAACCAATAGAGTCGAAAAATATCTGAAAACAACTTACTAACGCTTCAGGACTAATATAGTAAGATGTATCGCAGATTTGCATATTTATAACAACTTAGGGGATAAATGATGTGGTATCAATCTTATTTATGACAAGGGACTAAACTAATAAGATCGAAAATTTGGAAAATAAATTATCATTGCTTAGGGATCCATATGAATAGTTATATCTGATCTAGATATCTACCACAACCTAGAGGGTAGCTAATGCGGGTATCAACTCTATTTAGGCCAAGGGACTATACCAATAGAGTTGAAAAATGTCTGAAAATAACTTGCTAACGCTTCGGGACTAACATAGTAAGTTTTATCACATACTTTGAATATTTATCATAACCTAGGGGATAAATAGTTTGGGTCTGAAATTTGATGTTTGAATTTGATAGTTCGGAAATTGAATAACTAGGCCATGGATATGAATCATAGATATACTTCCTAGTGTAATTCTGGTTGTAGTGCCTATAATTGTTTTGTCTGTTCTCAACCGAGGTATTTGTTGTGATAGTGTAAAAAATTCTAAGATTTAAATTTGTAATTTTATGCAGGCGACCTAGCTGGTAAATAGGCCTTGAGATTTCTCGAAGTATTTTCACGCCTTTGTGATTGAAATGCATGCTTGATATGCTTATGTGTGATGCTAAATGATAATCTTATTGATGTGTACTTTGTATGTATATGCACCAAGTATTATGAATGTTCTTGATGATCTTGCTCCCTTTAGATCATCGAGTCCTCAGAGTTACTGACTTCCCAACATTCTTTGTTGCTTTGTTGCGACATCTCTAAGTCAACTTGTATTTTGACATATTGTTGTGAACACTATCAGTGTGATTTTAATGATTATACTTCGGGCATAGACGTGGATTTATTTTTAAATTTTTCTAACCAAAGTGCTTTTTAATGTTTACCAATGCTTTTCATTTTGTCATGTCCTCAAAGTTGTTCGAAAGCATCGTTTATAAAAGATAATCGTCGTATTTTGTAAACAAGTTGGAAAAAGAAAAACACAATTGAAAAATATTTGAAAAATAAATTATTTTATTAATGAATTTCCTTTGAATAAGCCAGAATACAAGATGCAATTCCTAAAAAGAGGTAATTAAAAAAGATAAAAAGAAACATAAAATGAAAATGATAAATGATATCTGATACTTCTATTTCTCCAATGTCCTTGATAACTCCGATCACCTCGCCTCAAAGAAATATGATTGGATTAATTTCTCCCCTCTGTAGTTGTTGATGTAATGACCCCTCGAGTTGTAGTATTTTTTGTTGGTTTTTTCGTTTGAATAGAAATCCGTAACTTTTGCCTGAATCGCCCTTTCAGATTTTCAATCCATCGGGATGATGATTTTGTTTATATGTCCCTAATTTTTTCTTAGATCACCCCTTAGGGTTTTCAATCCCCTGGGACACCCATTTTTTCCTAAGTCGCCCTTTCATTTTTTTGACTTAATGGGCTTTTCTTTTATACATAGTATTTTTTAACTGCGTCGGAATTCAGAGGGTGTAGTAGTTCTTCCCAATATATTGTTGTGAGGATAAGAGCTCCTCCTGAGAAATTCATTTTTACCAAATAAGAACCTTCTTAGTTAGGTATCCATTTACCACGTGAATCTAAATGAGGTAGCAGAATCTTCTTGAAGACCAAATCACCTTCTTGGAATACTCAAGGACGAACCTTCTTATCAAATTCTTTCTTCATCCGCTCTTGATATAATTTACCATGGCATAAGGTTGTTAGACGCTTTTCTTCGATGAGGTTGAGATGATCAAGACGTGTCTGGACCCATTCTAATTCTTCGAGCTTAGTCTCCATGAGGACTCAGAGTGATGGAATTTCGACTTCAATAGGGAGTACCACTTGCATGCCATAAACCAGGGAGAAAGGAGTAGCGTCGGTCGAAGCACGTACTGAGGAACTTAGCCATGTTGTGCAAAGGGAAGCATTTCGTGCCAAGCTTTATATGTCTTCACCATTTTTTGGATGATCTTTTTGATGTTTTTATTGGCAGCTTCAACGACCCCGTTTATCTTAGTTCATTAAGGGGATGAATTATGATGTTTGATTTTGAAATCATCGCATAAATCCTTCATCACTTTATTGTTCAAGTTGGACCCGTTTTTTGTGATAATTTTCCTAGGAACTCTATACCAACATATGATATTTTGCTTGATGAATCGAGTAACCACTTGCTTTGTCACATTTGCATAAGAAGTGGCTTCTACCCACTTATTAAAGTAATCAATTATGACTAATATAAATCGGATTCCATTAGAAGCCTTTGGTTCAATCATCCCTATTATATCAATACCTTGAATCGAGAATAGCCATGGTGAACTCAGGAGGTTTAGAGGAGTTGGTAGCACATGTACCTTTCCACCATAGATTTGGCATTTCTGGCATGTCTTCGTATAATGGTAATAGTCAATTTCCATCGTCAACTAATAGTAACCCACTCTTAAGATATTTCAAGCCATGGCATATCTGTTTCCATGAGTCCCAAAGGTTCCTTCATGGACCTCTTTCATGAGTGTGTCTGCCTCGTGTCTATCCACGCACCTGAGTAGGACCATGTCGTAGTTCCTTTTGTACAATACATCCCCATTTAAGAAGAATTTTTATTCTAGGTTTCTTAGAGTTCACTTGTCGATTATTGAGGCATTTTCTGGATATTCTTGTTTCTCTAAATACCTCTTGATGTCATAGAATAAAGGTTTATTATCTGACCCTTCTTCAACTGTGAGACAATGTGCAAGTTTTTTGAAAAGTCTGATTATGATGCGTGGTTCATGATTAGGACAAGTTACATTGAATATGGTTGACAAAGTTGCTAAGGCATTTGCCATTTGATTTTCTTCTCGAGGAATGTGAGTGAAAGTAATCTCCGTAAATTCTATAGCTAGTTCTAAAACATGATCTTCATATGGAATTAATTTGGGATATTGGGTGTCCCATTC
Organism: Vicia faba; assembly: GCA_948472305.1. NCBI lineage: Eukaryota > Viridiplantae > Streptophyta > Magnoliopsida > Fabales > Fabaceae > Vicia > Vicia faba. The sequence goes on along the minus strand of OX451738.1, from coordinate 1,223,832,756 downwards.
ACCTTTGACTTGGTGTATGACTAATGTTGAATCTCGATATACTTCGAGGAATTTGATCCTTAGATCAATAGAAGCTTCTAAACTTAAGATTCAAGCTCCGTATTCAATAATGTTGTTGGTACAATCAAAATATAACCTTGTAGTATAAGGTTTATAGAAGTTCATTAGAGATGTCAATACTGCTCCAACCACATGCTCTAGTGTTTTTGAAGCACCATCAAACATGAGTGTCCATCGTGCCCCTGGTTCCTGTCCTTCGTTGGGTCCTGGTATTTTGTAGTCTACTATAACCATGATGTCTTCGTCTGGAAAGTCAAACATCATTGGTTGATATTCTGCCACATGTTGATAAACTAGGTGATAAGCTAATATACTTACTTTGAAGGCATTTTTATGTAACATATTGGATGTCGTATTCAGATAACAACATTTGCCATGGAGAAATTCTTCCTGTGAGAGCCGAATTTTCAAACACATACTTCAAAGGATCCATTCTTGATATTAACCACATGGTTTGAGTTAACATATAGTGTCTCAATCGTTAAGTGTCTCAAGTCATAACACAATAAGTCTTCTCAAGGAATGAGTACCGGGTTTTGCAGTCAGTAAATGTTTTGCTCAGGTAGTAGATGGCATGCTCTTTTCTACCTGTTTTCATTGTGTTTCCCCAATATACATCCCATAGGCAAGCTTTAGGAGCTTTTTTTAGACCATATAATGATTTCTTAAGTTGGAAAAAATCTTTATTTTTATGATTTTCAATCCCAGGAGGTTGGTGCACATATACTTCTTCAGTTATGTAACTATTCAGAAATGCACTCTTAACATGCATCTGATACAATATAATGGTATGATTAACAACAAAAGACATTAAGAGACGAATAGACTCTAACTTTGCAATTGGTGCTAAGGTTTCTATATAGTCAATCTCCTCTTGTTGACTATAACCTTGTGCTACAAGTCTGGACTTGTTTCTTACCACTTCTCCTTTCTCATTCAACTTGTTTCTGAAAATCCATTTAGTTCCAATAACATGAGTTCCTTTGGGTGTAGGCACAAGATCCAACATATCTTTTCTGGAAAATTAATTGAGTTCTTCTTTCATTTTCATAATTCATTATGTGTCCATAAGAGTTTCATCAACTGATGTAGGTTCTATGAGGGACATCAAACCCTGAAGCGTCTCTTCAGAAGGTTTGAATGAGGATATGGTTCTGACTGGTTCAATCTTGTCAACCAGAATCAATTCTTTAGAATGTGAAGATGTTTGTGTATGCTTCCTCAGAGGATTCTGAACTTCAATAACTCTTAGTTGAACATCATCATAATCCTTTGTCTAAAATTATTTAGCAACAACTAATTCACCCTCGGAGCCTGAGTAGGTGATTTCCTAATCTGCAAACTTCTCAACTATATTTGACTTTTCATGGTCAAGCTTATCATCACATCTAACATGAATTTATTCTTCAACAATTCATGTTTCTATGATATATACTTTATAGCCTTTTGAGAGATCAGAGTATCCTAACATTAAACACTTATGTGCTTTATAATCAAACTTGTTAAGGTTTTTCTTAGTGTTCAAAATAAAACAATCACATCCAAGAGGATGAAAATATGAAATATTGGGTTTTTTGTTCTTTTACTTTTCATATGGAGTCTTTTCTCATAAGGGATCTTATAGAAATCATGTTCTGAATATAACATGATGTGTTATCTACTTTAGCCCATAAGTGATTAGCCATGTTAGTCTCGTTGAACATGGTTCTGGTCATTTCTTGTAATGTCTTATTCTTCCTCTATACAACTCCATTTTGCTGTGGAGTTCTAGGGATGATGAAATAATGGGAAATTCAATTTTCATCAAAAAGTTATTCAAAAAGTTTATTTTCAAACTTTCCACCATGATCACTTATGATTTTAATAATTTTAAAATACTTCTCAATTTGCACTTGAGAGCAGAAGGTAGAGAGAACATAATGTGACTCATCCTTGTGTCTAAGAAACTTAACCCATGTCTATCTGATGTGGTCATCAACAATGACTAAACCAAATTTCTTGCCATTGACAAAAGAAATTTTCACTGATCCAAAAAGGTCAATGTGCAAGAGTTCCAAAGGACTAGAGGTAGAAACAAAATTTTATGTTTTAAAATATTATTTTGAAAATTTTTCTTTTTGACATGCTTCACAAAGAGAATATGAAAAAACTTCAAATTAGGAAGGCCTCTAACTAAATCAAGTTTATTTTGCTGAGAAATATTTCTCATACTAACATGGCCCAATTATTTATCCATACCCATTGCTCTTTGTTAACAAACATGAGGCGCTTAATAGTTTGTTCTTTAAGATAAGAAAATCTAATATTATTAGATGTTGATCTTCATCTTGCCATTGAAATGAATGGAGACATCCTTGTGACTAAAAGCTTTATAGGACTTTTGATCAAAGATGAAATTTTTCTGGTACATGCAACACATGGAAATACTGAAATTCCAACATAGACAAATGCCAAGAAAAATGTTACAACATATGTTATGATATTCTGAATAGATTTATAACAGAAATTTAAACTACAGAAATATATAGAACACAACGATATGTTAACCCAGTTTGGTGCTAACTCACCTACTCTGGCCGCTACCAAGCCAAGAAGAAAGTCCACTATAAGCATTACTAATTCAAAGCTAAACTAGTCCCAAGTTTACATCTTCTCGCCTAATCCCTACCAAATGTTACTTCTACTTAGGTCCTCCCTAAGTCTGAGAAATCGACATCCCACTTCCAATCACCGCAGTGATAAAAGACCTATCCCAATCATAGGGACTGCCTATAAACAGGTCACAGTCACATAAACCTGAACAATAAAAATAGGAAGAACACACTTTCAAATCAAATATTTATCCAAGATTCTTTACCGAGAACAATACTTAGAGTTGCTTAAAAGCTTCCTCCAAGAAAAATACTCAACTTATTGCCAAAAGGCTTCTGAGTGAGAACAATAAGTCAACCACATGTATCGTGTGATACAAGGGTGACCGACACCTACACAATACACAAGAGACTCTCAAAACCTAAGACTATTAGCTTCCCTTAATTTTACAATTGTTGAAAGATTAAAGATATATTAGGTTAGGTCTTCTTTAAATACAATTCTTCATTCCATGGGCTTCAATATTAGGAGTCTAGAATTTCTTGATCCACAAATTGAGAGTTGTATCTATTGTGCAACAATATCTCCTTAAATCTTGGAACAACCAATACAAAGTTTCATATTAGTCTCAATTAACCAAATTAGTAACTAACGAACAATTGAAGATATAAACTTGTTCTAGATAAAATCTTCTTGACTTGCAAAATTTACTGAAACATGTCCTGGAGGAATATTCCAGAATCAAAATAAATCTCTCATGATTTAAAATATTAACTTCTGATGTACTTCATAACCAGATCAAGATGTCATGACATCTTCCTTTAACATCTGACTGAAAAGCACATAACAATAAGACTGTTATGTCAGTTGATAAGGATGCCGCAACATCTTAATTAACAACACATAGAACCATGCGTAGAAACATGCCTAGCCAAAATTTATCCAACCATAAAATCATGGAACTAACAATCTCCTCCTTTGGCAAATTTTGGCTTAAACAACCAAAAATCAAATTCCATTGGAGAGAGGAATAAAACCATAACACAAGCTACATGTTGATCTTGTAAACTTTGTAAAAACATAACTAATAAGCTTTTAAACACAAAGATGAATAAAAACTTCCCATGCCAAACATAATAGGTTCTCCCTTCAAGGACATTACCCACACCAGAGCACTTGCAACACCAGAGCATCTGCAGCGGAACATGAGAAGTAGTAGTAGTAGCTTCAGCACACATAAGTGTTGTACCCAAAAATTTTCTCTCTCATTTATCAAGTAATCTCTCATAATATCTCCTTTGGTTCAAGACTGCACTAGGGTTGATCAGCTCAAGACACCTCCTTAAACACTTATGACTGAAAATTAGGGTTTGAGATTACACAAGGATAAATGGACTTTTAATTCACCATATGAATTTAATGGATCATTTTGGACTCTCAATATTTCTCATGTCAAGTTTCAAGTCTTGGATCACATTTTTGCTCAGTAAATGGATCAGTTGACCTAAAAATCAGTTGTATTGGAGAAAAAGTCAATTGTGGTCAATTTATAGGAAAACTTCATAATTTTTTATCCATATCAATATTATGAACTCATATATGTCATTTGATCAAGTTTGGACCATAATTCCTCAAGAAATTTGACCAAATCATCAAAAGGGCAAAATGGTCAAAATTAAGATTTTGATTGAGAAAGGGCAATTTCAGATTTTTGACCTAGCAAATGGTTGATTGGTTGGAGAAATGATATCAAGGATTCAATTGCATCATTTTTACCTAATGGAATGAATTAAAACTTCCCTCAAGATCAATTGATTGATAGTTAATTTTCAGTCAACTGATCAAAAGTTAACTACACATTGAAAAGTCAAACTTTGACTTTTTGGTCAAAATCAAGTACCAAAGATCACAATTCATCAAAACATGTCAAAATATGAAACTTGTTCATCAAGAAATCAAAAAGTCAAGATTTCATTTTGAAAAGTCAAAATTTCTAAACTTAGAAATTTTTCTAAGTGTTGGAAACTTCATATTTTTTCACAACTTTGAGCCAATTTTTCACCATGATGCAAGATGATTCAAAGGAAACTTTCATCATGAAAGTTGTATATCTCAATGAGATATAAAAAATTGTAGAACACAACTTCTCCTAGAAATGAATGGATTTCAAGTTATGATTTTGTGAATACATGTTCATGAAACTTGAAAACTTAGTGAAATTTTGCCCTAGTTTAGGCAGGATTTTGACCTAACTTCATGGAAAATTTTCACATAGTTCCAAGAGGAATTTTCAAAAATTACCAACATAGAGGTTGTATATGATGTTACAATATTTTCAAAAAGTCCAAGAACTCATTGAGATCATGCTTGAACTAAGAGAATCAAAGAGATGAAGTTAGGGTTTCGTTCTTGATTTGCAAGGCAGAATTTGTGATGAACACTTGACCAAATCCATTCTAGGATGCATAATCTTTGCTTTGCAGGCCTCAAACTTATTTGTAACTCCATAATTAAATGTTTAGACAACTATTAGAGCTTTGATCCAAGCATTTGAGCCATTATCCATGTTGCATTTCCATTTATGACACAAAGTTACCATTCCATTCTTGTAAAGAGGCTTTAATCACAAAGTCAACTTGTCTTGAGCTTTGCACTTGTTTCTTCTGATCAAACACAATCTAAAAGCCATAAGAAACTTGTCTAGAGCCTATAACAACTCAAGTCATGCTTGTACTATGCCTTGAAACCATTTTTTCCACTTTTCATCAAAATCAAGTAACATAGCCATAACTCTATATCTTGTGCTTCTGACCACCTCAAGTGCTCTACCTTTTCCATATAACCATACAAGTTATTTTCAAGCTAGGACACAAATACAAAAGCTCTCAAACTCCCAGAAACTCAGAACTGCATCACAAACCACCATTATTGCACATTCTGACCAAGAACTTCAAACTTCAATTTCCCTCGTGCATTTCCTGGCCTTTTAGTTTCAAAAGCTTCCTCACATCAAATACAAACCATCCATGTCTCTGTTTGAAGACTATAACATCACCTTCATCAACTTCCAAGTTAAAAAACAGATCATTGTAGTTGGACTTCTCCAGACCATTCCAGCCACTCTCAGTTCAAGCCAGCCATTGCATTAGCTTCCTAGAGGTTCAAGGAAGCTAACCGGATCATCACCATCACTTGAAACAAGCTCAAACTCATTTCACGATTTCCAATTTTGAGGTATTTTTCTTGAACTTCTATCTCATTATTTAGGCATTATTAGGCTTGCATTTGTAGAGATAAAATGTAGACATCATAAAGCAAAAGACCAAAATATTTTCTTTTAACAAATTAATTTTTTTTTAATAATTAATGTTTAGACTTAGGTTAATTATTACATTATTTTCTTATAAATTAAAATCAACTTAGAATTTAGGTTCCTTTAATTATTAATTTTCACATTATTATTATTAATTTAGAACCTTTTCTTAAAAAGCACTAAAAAATAATTTTCAACCTATTATTCTTAGGTTTTAATTTTGTTTAATTTTTTATTAATCATTCTCTTAATTAGGTTAAAAACCTTCATAAAAATCCAAATAAAAATCATTTTTATACATTGCATTTGTACATTATTACTTATTCAATTATTGTACATTCATTCAATATGGTTGTAATAGTTAATTAGATTTAATTTTCTTGCAAAATCCCCATTTTGTAAATTTGTACACCCCTTCCCCTAATGATGTAATAGCTTAGTATTTTTATTTTCTGCAATTTAACGCTTTATATAAATGCTAGTAAATTAGGGTTCGTATGGAAAGATAAAATCAACAAGTTAGCAAACCCTAATTCAAGATAAAACAATGCATGTAAATCAACACACTTGCACACTTGCACCCTTAGGATAATTCCACTTTGTTTCCTTACAAAAATGGCCATGTTATGCATGTGGGATATCTTAGCAAAAAGAAAATCAATCAAAATACAAGATCATAGTCCCTCGATGACGCTATTAAATATTGCCTTTCAGAATGATCTTAGTCCCTCAAAGAGAATTGCTAAGATATCTCACAATATTGCTATCATGGCTATACGATGACCCACGCCCGTCCCTTTACATCCAAAGATAAGGCTTCTTACCAAATCAATGGTAAGATAGCAATATCAAAGGAAAGGAAGAAATGAACTAAGACTTTTGAGTAGGTAGATTGTTCCTAGTTGCTTTCTCAATTTAAAATCAAACACTCTTTCTTATTTTCAAACTAAACACCAATACTTTCAAAAACATCTTCCAAACTTGAAACATTTTCAAAAGCTCAACACTTTGTATACGTTCTTATGAACGAGAATTATTACAAATTTTGCCTAAACGATGGCGCCTTTTCAAAATACTTTCAAAAAACCACACAAAGCACATTTTCAAACAAAAGCAAGTGATCTACCAAGCAACTAAGAGCCCATAGATAACTATGGATGAAAAGGGTGCTAACACCTTCCCTTTTCACAATCTACCCCCCGAACTCAAGAAACAATCTCCAAGGTCTTTCTTGTTCTTTTCAGCCTTTCCTTTTGGATAAAAGAAAAATCGGTGGCAACTCTTGCTAACAACAATATTTGCGATAAAACGCAAAACACCAAGTCAGTTCTCGAACTGTATCATAATAAGCATGAACACACATGCTCCCCCTTAATGATTGTATGAGAAAGCATACATACAACTACTATCATAGAAGCAATAGCACACAATCCTATCACAATGCTAAATCAACATTTCAAGACATGTGATATGACATCAGGACATAAAACATTACTCCCCCTTTTTAACCAAAATATTTACAAAAAGACACAGAGTAAATGTACACAATGGAACCACAAAACCAGGCACAAATTCCATGTCAAACATATAGACTTTGTACAAACACAGGCCAATAACTCGCACATGAGGAAGAATATAGCTTGATAATTCCTCTATGTTCTAGAACCAATTCTCATCACATAAGTGTTGGCTCCCAAATTCGACACTTACTATATTTGGTCTTTTAGACCAAAAAACTGGAGTAAACCAAGTCAAGAAGAATATTTGACGTATGAAATAACTTAGGAGAAAAATCTAAGTTATTTTGGAGCCTTCGACCTGGGCTCACCTTCAGGCTTGTTCGACTGAAGAGGACTTATTTCCTTCGACGGAGAGAAAATATCTTCGTTTTGACACGTGATATGAGGGATATTTGAATTTGAATTATTGGAGGGAAAGGCAGTTGCGCCAGCGGCTAAGAAGAAGCAACGTGGCTGAAAGCCATAGGTCGAGGGACATGTAGAAGACACTTGTCTTCATCTTAGTGCAGAATGTTCTCTCGACGGTTACTTATTTTTAGTATAAATTAGGAAACTTGTGTAGTTTTAAGGGTGTTCAACCTGTTGTACTAGTCACTCAAAAATTATCCAAGTAACCGCTGCGTGAGAAAGGATAAAACTGAGAAATGTACGTTGGAAACACCTCTTTTTATTAATGAAAGTCTTTTACATTTCTTTACTATTATCTTGCAAAGTTATCTTTCTTGCTTCTTTACTTGCATTTCTACTTTCCTGTCTATTCTTCCAAAATCTCAAACATCTTTTCTCTGGGTCGAACGTGCGTTCTTCCTGCTTATGCGTTTTACATAAAAATTAGCATATGTTCTGGGATTAATCTGTTCGATCCCGTAAGTAACCCAAAAAGGACTTTCCTTTTTGGAGATCAGCGGTTGTTTACCAAAAACCACGGTAAACAAATTGGCACACCTGGTGGGACGTTGCTAATCTTTTATTTTAAATGTCATGTTTATGTTATTGTGTTTTTCCTGTACAGTTATAACGTTGCATGTTATTAAGAAGTGGTAGAGTAACCAACGAGTATACTGTTAGGAAGAAAAATAGTGAGAGTAGTATGGCTAACGAGCCAAATCATGGAGAAATACCTATGCCAATTACTGGAACAGTGGTTAATACCACTGTGTTGGTGTAAGCCCTAGAGGCCAATACTTTTGGTACTTGTATCGAATTATTTATTAATAATAAAAGGCATTTCTTTATTATGTTTTCCAAAATAATAAAGTCCCTAGAATGGTTTATTGGTTTAATGAAATGTTAAGTGTGACTTAATCATGAGATCCCATTAAACATAAGAAACTATTCTTAAAGTATCCGTAGTCAAGCTTTAATGTGAAGTGGGATAACATTAAAGCATTAAGATTATTATGAAGATAGATTGATGATCACATCTCATGGATCATAGATAAGGAGTCATCAAGTCTTGACATAGGTATGAATATTAGGAGTAATATTTATACTGGATTGACCCGTTATGAGAATACTACATAAAATGTTATGAAAAGTGTCATAAGTTATTCTCATGATGATAATGGTGTATACCACCCTTCGACCTGAAACCACTATGGACCCTAGATGTAGAGTCAAGTACTTTATTGCTGATCAAACGTCATCCGTAACTGGATGACTATAAAGATGGTTGATGGGTACTTCACAAAGCATGCTAAGGGACATGAGTGACCTAGATGGAATTTGCTCATCCTGCATAACAGGATAAATGTCTAAGGGCCCAATATTGAACTGGACAAGGGTGACACAGTGTATGCCTTGTGTTCAATATAGACATGAGGGCAAAAGGGTAATTGTACAACACAAATATTATCACGGAAAAGGTTTGGTCAGATCACATGACATTTTCGTGACTTGGGTAACAGTGATGTGTTGCTAGATACCGCTCACTGTTTATTATATTAAATGTGTAATTTAATATAATTGCCAACGTCGCGAAAACCTACAGGGTCACACACATAAGGACAGGTTGATGAGAGATAGAATAAATAAGGAACACCGTAAGGTACGGTGCACTTAAGTGTAATACAGAAAGTGGTAAGGTACCACGTGGATAAGTGATATATGGTACATCATAAGGTATGATGTCCATAAGCTTAATTGGGCTTTTAGCTTATAGCCTTAATTGGGCTTTTAGCTTGTAGCCCACACGAGTGATTCTATAAATAGATCCCTTGTGATGAAGTTTTTTCACTTGATGCATTTTCGTTTTTGACTCTCTCTCTCTCACTCAAGGTTTCCGTTCGTGATCAGCTAGCACTGTGACCGGAAGCGATCTGTTCGTGTGGACTGAGTAGAGGCGTTGTTCTTCATCAACGCTCGTGATCACGACATCAAAAGTCTGAATCGCCACAAGAGGTAAAACTTTCTATCACTGACCATGCTCATTCGTAAGGATCTCTAAAGGAAAATTTTATATTCCGCTGCGTTTTGATCGCAATTTTCCTTCACACTGTCGAAGGGAATATCCCAACTTCTGTTGGATCAATACCAACATTAACTACAAATCAAACTGGACCCTTACTTTCGTATGTAGGTCCAAGAGGTCCTTTAGGAACGCCTCCACCAAGGGTAAATCTAGGATCTCGATCAGTTGTGCCCCCAGGATTTTCGACATCCTGGATGGGTCGAGAGCAGCCATATGGCATGCCAACTACTAAAATGGCTAGCCTTATGAATGCTTCTTCCACTTTTTTAGAACCTTTGGTGAATGCAACATCGCCATTACTGGGGTCTGGAGCTAGTAGAAACCAATTTTTGGGAGGGCCATCTCATGTAATACCTAGCCTCACAAATGTTTCCACATCAATTTTGAGGCAACAGATGGACGAAAGTAATCATGAAATGGTACAAATGTTAGCACAAACTCTAAGTACAGTGCTAAATCCCCTTATTCAAACTGCTACACAGTCGAATTAACAAATGATAGCGCAAATGACACGCATGGCTGAATTCTTTGGGGTACCCCAAGTTGTTCGACAGCCCCAGAGAATACCAATAAGAGCAAATCAAGGGGTAATCATGGAAGAGGATTTGACCGTTAATCCAAACCCCCAGATTCCTATAGCGGAAATAGAACAACCAAGGGTTGAAATACCACGAAACCCTAGAGAAATCAATCAAGGCGTTATTATGGCCAATAGAAACCACAACACTGACGAATTAATACAACAAGTTCGACACCAAAACTATGGGATGGACAATAATTTAACTGCCATGATCGAAAGGATTATGCTTCAAAACGGGATGAAAGTTTGTTTTCACAGACCAAATTTTACATCCCCATTGTCAGAATATATTATGCAAACAGACTTACCACCTAGGGGAAAGGTTCCAAAGTTTACTAAATTTTCAGGGGATACGACAGAGTCCACTGTCGAACATGTGGCTAGATATTTGATCGAGGCCGGGGAAATAGCAAACAACGAGAGTCTTAGAATCAAATATTTCCCAAGTTCCCTAACAAAAAATGCTTTCACTTGGTTCACCACCCTCCCAGCCAATTCGATCCACAACTGGAACCAATTGGAAAGATTGTTCCATGAACAATTCTACATGGGTCAAACCAAGATAAGTCTAAAAGAATTGGCTAGTGTGAAGAGAAGGTTTACAGAGCCAATTGATGAATATTTAAATAGGTTTCGATTACTCAAATGCAGATGCTTTACCCAAGTTCCTGAGCATGAATTAGTCGAAATAGCAGCGGGGGGCCTGGATTATTCGATTAGGAAAAAGTTAGATACACAATACCTAAGAGATATGGCCCAACTGGCTGATAGAGTTCGACAAGTAGAACGCCTTAAAGCCGAGAAAGCTAAAGCTGCCAAAACTCATCGACGAGAAAGGGTAGCTTATGTCGAAATGGATAATAACGATCCAGAGACATCTAGTGATACTATAGATGTCGAAGAAGGCGAAATAAATTTAGCAGAATTAAAACAAGGACCACCATATTCTTGTAAATTACTAGTGCCATCAAATGGGAAAAATCCTGTAGAGCCTGAGAAAAACAGCGACAAATTTCCTAAGAAAACTTATAGTTTCGACATATCCAAATGTGACGAAATATTTGATCTATTAGTTAAAGATGGCCAGATGATAGTGCCCCCAGGGGAAAAATTGCCTCCTTTAGAACAAAGAAAGAAAAGAGGTTTTTGTAAATACCATAATATTTTGGGACATAAAACCTCACAATGTTTCCTTTTCAGGGATCTTGTCCAACAAGCGCTAAAGGAAGGAAGGCTGAAATTTGCTGATAAGCCAGCAATGAAAATCGACACCAACCCACTGCACATGGAGGCACATTATGCCGAACCAGTTGGCATTCACATGGTGGAAGTTTCTGAAGATTTCATCACAAAACCCATCTTTGGAAGTTTCACTGGAAACATCTCCAGAAAAACTATTGAAGGGGTGAGAAAGGCCACTGAAGGCCTAGATTTGAAGAAGGAAGTTGCCCAAGGGTCGAACAAGAAGGCTACTGAAAGCCTGAAACTGATCAAACGGGTTACTGAAGACCTAAACAAAAAGAAAGGAGTTGATGAGAGCTCCAGCAAAAGAACCACCACAGGTTCTTATTTGGCTGCTGTAAAAGGTTCGACAGAGAATCTAGAGGCCAAAATGCAGAAGATGAACCTTGCTGCCAAAAGCAACGTGCAGGTTAACATGGTTGAAGTCTCTAGCGCCAAAGCCTCAGAGGAAGCCATTCGACAAGAAGAAGTAAACAAAATTGCATTCCCAAAGGAGAATGAAGATCTGGAAGATGTTCTGCATAGGTTCCAGAAGAAGAAATCGGAAGTAATGCTATGTCCTAGATGTAGCTCCATTTTCGACAAGAAAGCCGCTGAGCACATACAAGCTATGCGGATTGTGAAAGCAAAACAGGGCACCAATGCCCAACAAAGAATGGGTTCAAAATCATATTTGACCCTAGAAGGGGGCATCAACAAGGACCCATGACTCAGGTAAGGAGGCCACCAACTTTTAGGCCTCCAACTAATGTGCCTACAGATACTTGGCTAAACACTGTGGGAAGAAAGAGGCCAAATGAAGAGAGATGGCAGACGTTCGACGTGCCAAGAGGTTCTTCTTTAGATTACAGGAAGGAGTACCATGCTTCTGCGTCGAATAAAATGAACCATGTGTCGAGCAATTACAAAGGAAAAAATCCTATGTCTCGTTCGCAGTGGAGAAGATTCCAAAGACGGCGAAACGCTGAAAAAGAGGCAACTGGACCTCATCCAGAGGTTAGCACTAATATGCAAAAGAAACAAAGGAAGCCTCTAGAGAGAAATATTATGCCTTGGACAGAGGAATGTGGGTCGAATGATGAAGACGACTCTGATTCCAGTGACAGTTTAGACATCATGGTGAATGTCATATCTGTGTTACCTAAAGAATACGACCGTGAGGTCGAAGTCGAAGAAACTAACCTAATGGTTGAACAAGAAATGGCTAGACACAAGCCAGTATGTTACTATGTAATGAACAATGGCTGCGTAGAAGAACATAACACATTTTTGAGCCACCAACAGAGGCTATGAAGAGCCATCTGAAACCCCTGTTCATTAGAGCCAAGATAGGGGAGATAACTATAAATAAAATTCTGGTTGATTGTGGGGCGACCATCAATATCATACCAAAATTCATGCTGGAAAAGTTAGGCAAGGGAGATGCTGACATAAAGCCACATAACATGGTATTTTCCAACTATGAAGGGGGCATAGGCACCACAATGGGTGTCATACAGTTAGACCTAAAAGTAGGATCAATCCTCCGACCCACCATGTTCATGGTGATTTCAGCAAAACGTAACTACAATCTGCTCTTAGGTCGAGAGTGGATACATGGCATTGGAGCAGTGCCATCTTTGATGCATCAAAGGGTCACAATATGGCGCCCTGACGACATTGTGGAAAATGTTGAAGCAGATCAAAGTTATTACTTAGGTGAAATCAACAGTGTCAGAAAAAATAGTTTCGACAAAAATTTGGCTCATATAGGGCCATGCAGTCCACCTGAGTTTGATTTAACCCCAACACCTAATGCCTTCTTCTCCTTATACCTACACTCCGACTACGGATTTCAGTGGGATAGAGAAGACTTATCCAACATCGATTTTGGAGGAGTATATGACATACAGACAACAGGATGGGGAAGCGAGTTTGGTGATGACGACTGAGTCACAAACTCTGCAAAAACTTTCGGCGTATGTGGCTGAAAGTAGAATGATAGCGGCCTTGGAGGCTGAAGTTGAGTATATGGATTTCGAAGCCAATGAACAAGTCCTTCCGAAGACAGGACCTGGGAAAGATTTCGACCCCGAGCCTCCCGACTCAGGAACGAAAGACCTTCGAGATTAAAGGTTAGACGCCATCTATGACGATGAACCTCTAGGTTTCGAAAAGGACCCACTGGCGAACAATGTTAAAATGTTAGCGCAAGATCCTCTAGAAGAGGTAAACCTAGGCGAAGGTCCTGTAATAAAGCCAACGTACATTAGCACAAAAATGGATCCAAGACTCAGGGTCGAAATGATCCAATTACTAAAAGAGTTCAAGGATTATTTTGCATGGGACTATGACGAGATGCCTGGTCTCGACAGAAGTTTGGTAGAATTGCAGTTGCCAATAAAGCCTAGAAGGAAACCCGTTAAGCAGACTCCAAGACGGTTTGCGCCAGAGATTTTATCAAAAATCAAAATGGAAGTCGAAAGGCTGCTGAGGTGCAAGTTCATACGAACGGACATGTACGTCGAATGGATTGCAAATATTGTGCCTGTTATAAAGAAGAATGGTACTTTAAGGGTGTGCATCGATTTCAGAGATCTGAATGCTGCAACACCCAAAGATGAATATCCAATGCCGGTGGCGGAAATGCTTGTGGATTCTGCCGTTGGTTTCGAGTACATGAGTATGCTTGATGGCTACTCTGGATATAATCAAATCTTTATCGCTGAAGAAGATGTGTCGAAAACGACATTCCGTTGCCCTGGGGCCTTAGGCACTTATGAATGGGTAGTGATGCCCTTTGGCCTAAAGAACGCAGGGGCAATGTACAAGAGAGCCATGAATTCAATCTTCCATGATTTTATAGACACTTTCATGAAGATTTATATTGATGATATTGTTGTAAAATCTGTTTCAGGGAAGACTCATATGGATCATCTTCGACAATCCTTCGAGAGGATGAGACGCTACGGCCTGAAGATGAATCCTTTAAAATGTGCCTTTGGTGTCAAAGCGGGTGATTTCTTAGGTTTTGTGGTCCATAAAGAGGGCATTGAGATAAACCAAAACAAGACCAAAGTTATCCTGCAAGCCAAAGTGCCAACCGACAAAAAGGAATTGCAATCCTTACTTGGGAAGATAAATTTCCTAAGGAGATTTATATCCAACCTAAGTGGGAAAACGCAAGCCTTTTCGCCACTACTTCGAATCAACAAGGGAGGATTTGAATGGAGGCAAGAACATCAAGAAGCCTTCGACAAAATCAAAGAGTACCTCACCAAACCACCTATTTTGGTTCCTCCTTGTCGAAGTAGAAGTATGAAACTGTACATAGCTGCGTCTGACAAAACTTTAGGGAGCATGCTGGCTAAAGAGGATGAACATGGTGTCGAGAGGCCCATATACTACCTTAGTAGAGTTTTGAACGATGAAGAAACTAGATATAACGAGGTTGAAAAACTATGTTTATGTCTATATTTTTCATGTATAAAAATTAAGCAATATATAAAGCCAGTTAATGTTTATGTTTCGTCTCATTTTGATGTTTTCAAATATATGTTATCGAAACCCATTTTGCAAAGTAGAATTGGAAAATGGGCACTTGCATTAACTGAGCACTCATTAACTTTTATGCCTCTAAAGGCTATGAAAGGTCAAGTGGTAGCAGACTTTATAGTCGACCATTCAATACAAGAAGGATCACTGAATTATTTGGAGATCGAGCCTTGGAAACTGTACTTTGATGGTTCTAGTTATAAATATGGAACTGGAGTTGGAGTCCTTATTATTTCTCCAAACAAAATTCCAACAACATTTAAGTACAAAATAGATGGGGATTGCTCTAATAATGAGGCTGAATATGAAGCGTTAATCGCAGGCCTTGAAATCCTGTTGGAATTGGGGGCAACTCAGGTGGAAATAATGGGAGACTCAGAGTTAGTCCTAAAACAAATTATGAAAGAATACAAATGCATAAAAGAAAATCTTATCATGTATTTCGTAATAGCCAGACGGTTGTTGAAGAACTTCGAAGTAGTTAACATTCGACACATACCCAGATTGGAAAATCAAGTAGCTAACGACTTAGCACAGATTGCCTCCAGGTATAAGGTGTCGAAAGACAGGCTACAACGAGCAATCAAAGTTTGAGGGAGAGTAACTTCCACTAAGTTATCTCCATTAGATTTAAGGACCACAACGTTGGGATACACTGATCATGAAAATTTTGAAATTTCGTTCATAGACAATCTAACATAACAAGATTGGAGGAAGCCTGTAGTGGATTATTTACAAAATCCAATGGCTTCGACAGAACGAAATATAAAGTATAGAGCACCGAGTTATGTGTTAATGGGAAATGAGTTATTCAAGAAAACACCTGAAGGTGTGCTTCTGAAATGCCTAAGTGAAATAGAAGCATACATAGCTCTTTCCACCACACACACTGGGGCATGTGGAGCACACCAAGTAGGCCAAAAGATGAAATGGTTATTGTTTCGACAAGGATTATATTTGCCCACTATGTTAAAGGATTGTGTTGAGTTTGCAAAAGGATGCCAAGAATGTCAGAAACATATAGGTATTCAACATGTGCCAGCAAACGAACTTCACTCAATTGTGAAACCTTGGCCTTTTAGAGGATGGGCTTTGGATCTCATTGGAGAAATTCGACCAGCATCTTCTAAAAGCCAGAAGTATATATTTGTGGGCATTGATTATTTTACTAAGTGGATTGAAGCAATCCCTTTAGTCAATGTAGACCAGGAGAATGTCATTGAATTCATTCAAAAGTACATCATATATAGATTTGGAATTCTTGAAACAATTACTACAGACCAAGGATCAGTCTTTACTGGTCGAAAAATGCAAGACTTTGCTGCGGAAATGGGGTTTAAACTGTTAACGTCCATACCTTATTATGCGCAAGCTAATGGCCAGGTCGAAGCAACGAATAAAGTGGTGATCAGTTTAATAAAGAAACACGTGGGAAAGAAACCTAGAAACTGGCACAAGACGCTAGACCAAGTTCTGTGGGCATGTCGAACTTGTCCGAAAGAAGCCACGGGAACAACACCATTTCTCCTAACCTATGGTCATGATGCAGTGTTACCAATGGAAATCCACTTGCAGGCGACAAGGATTCAGATACATCATGAGATCCCTTCTGAAGTCTATTGGAGTATGATGTTAGATGAACTAGTTGACCTAGACGAAGAAAGATTGAAAGCTCTGGATCTTTTGAGAATGCAGAAGAAGCGCGTTGAGAAATCCTATAATCGCAGAGTGAAGTCTAAGACGTTTCAGCCTGAAGATCTAGTTTGGAAAGTAATACTTTCAATGGATCGAAAAGACAGAAATTTGGGAAAATGGTCCCCTAAGTGGCAAGGACCTTTTAGGATTATCCAAGCCTTCTCTGGTGGAGCCTATGAGATCGAAGAGTTAAGCGAAGATCAAAGACTTTTGAAAGTGAATGGTAAATACCTGAAAGCGTATAGACCTATGCTTCAAGAGGTAAAAATAAATAATATATAGTCACTGTTGAATAGAGAATGCCAAAATGGAAACTTAAATTTTCATTAAAAGTGCCAAAATGGCTCTGAAATTGTTACAAACAAGTGATTACATACAAGAAAGAAACATGATTTAAAAGGGGAGATTTGCCTTAATCTGAAGATACTTGGTTCTTTGCAATTCTAGGCGTAGATCACATAGAGCCTTCGATTGATGTAAGGTCTCGAGCTTGGCATCAAGAGATTGGGCTTGATCAGCGTGCCTTAGCCCTTCAGCCAGTTCTTCTTGGCTCTCTGATTCAGTGTTGACAACGAGAAGTTCCTCCTTCTTTTTGTCGTTGGCAGCAATTTTAGCTTCCAACTCTACAGTCTGCACCCTTAGTTGAGCATTGTCTCGATCGATCCCTTCGACCTCTTTTTGTCTAGCCTCCCGAGCCTTCGACAAATCCTTTACCTTAGAAGCTGACTCAGTAGCAGCATGCCAGGCAGTAGCCACTTGCCCATTGGCTTCTTCAATCTCACGATTGAGAGTCCTTTGACGGTTATAATCCGCTGATACTTGGTCAACAATGGAGATTAAGTCCAAGATCACGTTGGCCACGTCCGGAGAGGCAGCAAGAAGATCGATATCCCTCAGGATAGTCTTCAGAAAAGAAGGAGCCGTTGGTTCCCCCTCTAAAGTTAACATCAAATCTCTTTTGAGGATTTGTGCTTTAACTTTCTGAAGAGCCTCGTCGAGAGGATAAGTCGAAGTAGATCGTCCAGATGCAGTTGAGGCGCTATGATCGGAGGAGCTTTCTCGACCTTCTAGAATTGCAGTCAGATAGCCTAAAGGATTTTGCTATTTCAGCAAGGCCAAATCCTCCTTGGTTCTAGATCCCGTCGAAGGGACACTTTCGTTGGCAGCAACAAGCACGTTGGCCGCCTGCTCTGGAATTGCCTCAGAACCTATAGGATTCTGGTTTCCTTCAGCATAACCTTCTTTGTCATCAGCTCCTGGTGTTGTACCCCAAAAGTTTCTCTATCATATTATCAAGATTTTCCTCACAAGACTTCTTGGACTCAAGACCAGATTAGGGTTTGCTCAGCTCAAGGCATCTCTTTGCACTGATGACCTGAAATTAGGGTTTGAGTTTGCATAGGGATTTTTGGACTTCCAATGCCTCATGCGACTTTCATACTTCATGTTGGACCTATAAGATTGCTCATAGCAAGTTTCAAGCCTTAAATCAAATTTTTGCTCAGTCAATTGGACAGTTGACCTAAAAATCAACTATATTGGGGAAAAAGTCAACCATGGCCAATTTACAGTCAAACCTCATAATTTTTTATCCACATCAACATTATGGACTCATATGAACCATTTGATCAAGTTTGGACCACAACTCCTCAAGAAATTTGATTAGATCATCAAAAGGGCAAAATGGTCAAAATTAGGGTTTTGACTGGAGAAGGGCAATTTCTGATTTTTCACCTAGACAATGGCAAATTGGGTTCAAGCATGGTTTCAAGGACTCAATGGCATCATCTTGACCTAATCACAAGGTTCAAAAGATCTCAAATGCATTGGATTGACAGATGAATTTTCCAGTCAACTGATTAAAAATCAACTGTACACTGAAAAGTCAAACTTTGACTTTTTGGTCAAAATCAAGTGCCAAGGGTCATTTTTCATCAAGATGTGTCAAAACATGAAACTTTTTCACCAAGAAACCTAATTTTGAAAATTAGGGTTTAAGTTTGGAATTTTTCATAACAGAATTTTTCTAAGTTATGAAAATTTCTTATTTTTTTCCAACTTTTCCCAACTTTTTCACCATGATGAAATTGGATTCAAAGAAACCTTCCAACATGAAAGTTGTAGTCCTCCACAACATATACAACTTTGATTCACAAAGTTTTCCCAAAAGATGCTTGGATCTCAAGTTATGATTTTGTGAATAAGGGTCCATGAAACTTTTAACTTAGTGAAATTTTGCCCTAGTTTAGGCAGATTTTTGACATAACTTCATGGAAACTTTTCACCTAGTTCCAAGGGGAATATCAAAATGAATTTCAAATATGGATTGTATATCATGTTACAAGCTTTCCAAAATGTGCAAGAACTCTCCAAGATCATTTATGGTTAGGGAGAATCGAAGGAATGAAAATGGCCATTTCTCCCTTTTGTCCATGGCATTTTGCACATTGTTACAAGTTGCAAATCTGTCCTAAGCATGCTTGTACTTGTTTTACAGGTATTAAACCTTTCCACACTCCTTAATTTAATGCAAATACATTGGAAAATGGCATTGTTCTGATCTTTGAAGCTTTGTACAAGGGTTTAATCCAAAAATGGCAAAAAGGTTACAATGCTACTTTAATAAAGAGCACTTTTTGCAATTTTGTTTATCTTGAGCCATGGACCTGATCTCTTTGTGCAAACAAGATCCATAAACATCAGGAAAATTTTACCAACTCTTCTCAGGCATTATGCTAGCCTGTACAGGCTTTGGCTTGTCAACTCACCTTTTGCTTCAAAAGCAAGTAAGCTTGCAAAAAGTCCACAACTCTTGTATCTGATAAAACCAAGTCTTGTGATCATTTGAAACAAGTTCAGCACATTGTAGCAAGAAGAATACACAAGTTGCCAACCTCTCAAACACCTAAAAACACAAAAATACCAAGTTCCTACCCAAACAGGGCATCATCTGCAGAACCACTTCCAAAACAAATTTCACTCGTGTGTTTTACCTCGAACCACTTCAAACACATTTTCTACAACCCACCTGAACTATCCAAGTCCCTGTCCAACAACTGTAACCTCATTTTCACACTTCACCATTTTAATTTTGAAGCTTTGCAGGTTGAGTTCTACAAAGATATTCAATCCATTTCAAAGCAAGCTGAGCATTGGGAAAGTTCAAGGGAACTTCAAGCAAGCTCAAAAGAACTTCAGGCCTCACTCAAAGCTGCTACATTGCCATAGCCAAACTTGACTGAACAAGGTAATTTTCAAGTTTCTATCTCTCTATTTGGACATCCTTATGCTTATGTTTGTGAAGCAAAAATGTAGTCATTAATGTCCTTGAGCTGTACATATGCATAGTTTTTATTTATATCAACTGTGCTAGGAGAATTTGGATGTTGAAGTTGCTGAAAAAACTAGGTTAGAATTTAGGGCCACTGAAATTCTCTTTGTCCTTTGAGAGTTAGGTCACAAAATGGATATGGTTGGAATCGTGATTGAAAATGCTATAACTTTCATGTTGTAAATTTTTGATTTCATGCAAGCAATAGAGAGAACAGGATTCAAGCACAGAACCAGGGCGCACGCGCGTTTGTTCAGAGGACAGGGATGAAGTGAAGTGGGCCTGGCGCGCTTGGGCTTGTTTCTTTCTGCACCCCCCTTTTGCTTTCTACACCCCCTTGGCCCATTTGTTTTATTTTTGTATATTTTTCATTTCTTTTATATTTTCTGACTTTATTTATTTTTTTCTAAACATTGAAAAATCTCAAAAATATTTTCTTTATTTTTTATATTTTATTTTATTATTTTTTAGGCATAAAAATAGTTTATTAATAATAATATAACTTATTTTTCTAAATAAAACTTGTAAATAATACAAAATTATTATATATTTTTATTTTTATTATTTATACACTTAAATTAATATTTTCATACAATATTTAATTTTTTAACATTTTTGTATATATATTATTATTATTTTTCTTAAACAAAAAATGAATAAATAAATAATAATAGAATATATATTTTCTTTTTAAACCAAAAATTAGGGTTTTCACCCTTTCCAAAAATAATCATTTTTATTTTCTTATTTTTAAGACATAAATAAATTTATTTTTACATACATAAAACAATACAAAAACATTTTGCATATTTACATTTTATTGCATATTTAAATATTTGCTTATTTATTTATTGTATATAAATTCAATTGGGTTGTAATAGTAAATTAGGGCTTTATTTTGTGCAAATACACCCTATTCAAACTTGTACCCCCACTCCCCATAATATTGTTGTAATAGTCTAGATTTACTTTTACGCATTTTATTACTTTCATGTACCATGATAGTAAGATTAGGGTTTGTATGCAAAAGACCAAAGATCAAAACAAATAGCATGACTAAATACAAGACAAAAATACATGAAAAATGATAACACAATGCACACAAGCACCCTTAGGGTTTCATCCACTTTGTTGCCTTAAAATGGCCATGGTATGCATGCTAGGTATCTTGGCAAAGTCAAAACAAAAACAAAAAGATCATAGTCCCTCGATGACGCTATCAAAATGTTTCCTAAAAACAAATGATCATAGTCCCTAAAACTTGCTAAGATACTTGGCACCATTGCTATCATGGTCATACGATGACCCACGCCCGTCCCGTTTAACATCCAAAGATAAGTTTGTTTACCAAATACAATGGTAAAACAACAATGTCCAAGGGTTAAAAATGTGTAGGAAAGACTTTTGAGTAGGTAGACAAGCTCCTAGTTACTTGATCAAATTTTCAAACCATCCTTGCTATTTTCAAAAACACACACACAATCTCAAAACATTTCCCAACAAACTTTCAAACATTGAAACATTTTTCAAAAGACAAAACATCTTTGTATACATTCTTCAAACAAGAATCATTACAAAGATTGCCAAAACGATGGCCTCTTTTCAAAATACTTTCAAAACCACACAAAGCACCGTTTCAAACAATTGAAAAAGAAAAGCAACTGATCTAAACAAGTAACTAAGATCCCATGGAAAACCATGGATAAAAAGGGTTCTAGCACCTTCCCTTTTCATAATCTTCCCCCCGAACTCAAGAAAACATCTCAAAGGTCTTTCCTATGCTTTTTGACCTTTCCTTTGGATAAAATAAAAAGTCGGCGGCGACTCTTGCTAAACCGAAACATTTGCTAGCAAAAATGCAAAATCCCAAGTCAGTTCTCCCACCGTATCACAGAACTGGCGACTTTGTTGGGGAATAAGTTTAAAGTGGGGTTACCTTATGGTTTAGATCACATTTACATGCTTATATTGCTTGACTTGTATGCTTTACAATTTGGTTCTATTGTTTGGGTTTGAATCCTCCACCCGGATTTGGGGAACATTCATAGGTAAATAGCAATATGTTGTGGAAACTATGCGGGGTATATCGACATGGTCTAAGCAATAGCTATATTAGTGCGACATATTTGTGGGTATCAGTAGCCTTTAAGTCAATAAAAGAGAATACGGGGCCGCTGAGTGATGTCATGAAGCACTAATGGACTTTTAGAACCTTTACTTGACCAACTTGGCCTTTAGGATGTAGTGAGATGACCGGCTTTGGTGCAGTCCGAAGTTGGTAGATACTCGATACTACACTCATTGAGGGTTATTTTCTTAGAATATTTCAGTCGCCAGCAAAGTGGCTAAATTGAAACAATGAACATAGAAAATAATCCAGTGATATTGAGCTCCTTAGAACCCGGTTACTACTTACTAGGACAGGTTGAGCCAACTAAACTTCAAGAGGGTACTTACCTATGAAACTCCATGCAAGCCTAAACTAGGAACTTGTGTGATTTGTTTGTACATATATACTTGTGCATAACATCATGAGCATCATGAAGCATCATATGCATCCACTAACCATTTCAAGGATTTTGGATCTTCATCTTTGTTCCTGTTTTGTAGGTTATGGATTCACTTCGCAGGAAAACTATTCAGGTCAACCTTGTAAGAATTCCTCCTCAACTCAAGGAGCTAGCTTCAAAAATTCCAGAGTATTCTCCATTCACTGAGAGACATGGTCGACTTCTCAACTTAGTCAACACCAACACTGAGGAGGATATGCTGAGAGTTCTCTTCCAGTTCTTTGACCCCCTACATCACTGCTTCACATTTCTTGATTACCAGTTGGTGCCTACTTTGGAGGAATTTTCTCAACTCTTGAGGATTCCAATTCTCCATCAACTACCTTTCAACGGTACGGAAAGAGATCCAAAGCTTGAAGATTTTTCTCAAGCCCTGCACTTGCAACCATCTGATATCATAGGCCATTGGGAAACTAGAAATGGTGTCAAGGGTTTCTTGGCAAAGTTCCTTTTTGAGAAAGCTCAAGAATGCTAGAATTCTCTAGACCTGCAAGATTTTGAGGAGATTATAGCTCTTCTCATCTATGGGTTGGTCTTATTCCCAAACCCTGACCAGCTTATAGATGTCAATGCTGTCAAAATCTTCATGGCTCGCAACCCGGTGCCTACATTGCTTGGGGATATCCTCCACTCTTTTCACACTCGAACAATGAGGAAAAGAGGAGTTCTCATGTGTTGCACTCCCCTACTGGAAAGATGGTTTATTTCTCATCTTCCCCAATCAGTCTTGAAGAATGAGCAAGGCTTGAGGTGGTCACAACGATTGATGACTCTTACACATTCAGATGTTCATTGGTGTTCTCGATCCAGAGAAAATGTTATCATCATTGATCGTTGTGGGGAATTCCCTAATGTCCCTCTGCTTGGCATTAGGGGAGGCATCACCTATAACCCCTGCTTGGCTCTGAGGCAATTTGGTTATGCCCGAAGGGATGGACCACATGACTTGCTGATTCTAGAATTGGTTTTTGACTTCGACAACGATGATCAAGGACTCCGAGAAAGGTTTATCCGAGCTTGGAGGATGCCCAACAAGGTAGACAGTAAGACCTTGGGACACAAGAATTCAATCCCCCTTGAGCCTTACCTCGAGTGGGTACGAACCCGTGCCCAAAGTCTTATGATGCCTTACCCCTACATTCTCCCTGTGATCAAAGTGCCTATTATGGAAGGAGAGGTTCCATACACCCTCCTACATCCTGACATGCCAATATCACTTGAAGATTTACAAAGGAGTTGGATACATCTTAAGGGAGAACGCGATACTTTTGAAGCCCAATTCTACGCCAGCGAGAAGAAGGTTTTGGAACTCACTCGTCAACTTCACAAAGAGCAGACTCTCAACACGTACATTGCACCAAAGAGGATGCACAATGTCTTTTTACCTTAGAATTTTGTATTATTTTGCCCATGGGGAATTGATGTACTAACAAATTCTCTTATTAATATGACGTGTGTTCCTTTTTTGTTCAAAACAAATTTGAATTTCTGAATCCTTGAATGCATTACATGAATACGTATCATTCATCATATGCATAAACAGGTCTTCACACCAAGTTTCCTTATCTCTCTACTATTTATTTCAGCAAGATGGATATTGAACAAAAGGTCAAAGACTTGTAAGCCCAGAATTCACAATTCCAACAGTTGCTCATGACCCTAGCCAAGGGGCAGGAGGAACTCAAGACTCTGTTAGAGAAGGAAAAAGAGAAAAAGAAGAAGAAGAGAGTTAGTGTGGCTACCTTGGGCAGAAGATTTGAAGGTCAATCCAGAAGGGTCCTAGATTTCCCATCAACATCTGAAGAGGGGGGAGGAAAGGGTAAAGGAGTTGCTGTGCCATCAAAATCTGAAGCTGAAGAAGAGGAAGATGAGGATTACTTTGAACAACAGTATCCTCCTGCCGATGAAAAATACAAAAATCTGGAAGAGCGTCTGGCAGCTATGGAGATACAGAGAGTTATTGGACTGGATTTTGAGGAGTTAGGTTTGGTTTCTGGAATTGTAATCCCTCCTAAATTCAAAGTGCCATTGTTTGCTAAGTACGATGGGGTGTCTTGCCCAAAGATGCACCTACGATCTTATGTCAGGAAAATTCAACCACATTCTTCTGACAAGGACCTGTGGGCCCACTTTTTCCAGGACAGTTTATCGGGAACGTAGTTAGATTGGTTCTACCAGTTGGAGAGGTCTGATGTCCATAATTGGGAGGATTTGGCAGTTGCATTCTACAAACAGTATCAATACAATGCAGACTTAGCACCAACCCGTACTCAATTACAGAGTATGGGCATGGTCTCAAATGAAAGTTTCAAATATGCCTAGAAATGGAGAGACTTGGCAGGAAGGGTGCAACCACCTTTGTTTGAAAGAGAGTTAGTTGACATGTTCTTGGGGATGCTGTCAGGACCTTTCTTTAATCACCTGATAGGGAGCTCTTCTGCGGGGTTCACTGAGTTGATTCTAACTGGTGAGAGAGTTGAAGCCGACATTAAAAACGGAAAAATTTAGAAAGATGCATCTGCTTCCGATGCCATCAAAAAGACTTTTCCAGCAAAGAAGGAAGTTTCAATTGTCTACTCCCAAAGAGGTCAAGGAAGAGTTGAGCGTCGGCCAGCGGTGGGGGCCGTAATGATTCAGAAGCCTGCAGTTGATCAGCCCAGAAACAATCAACCAAGAACCAACCAAGCAAGGGTGGAAAGGCCTGTAAGGCAATTCACCCAGATAAACATGACTCCTGCTCAAGTTCTACCCCATCTCTTGAAGTTAAACCTTGCCAGTATGAAAGAGGCCCCGAAGAATCCGAATACAACTTCTCTGTTCTACCATTCGAACGCCAAGTGTTCTTATCATTCAGGGAGTATAGGGTATGACACCAACAATTGTTGGGCCCTCAAGAACAAGATTCAGGATTTGATAGACGCTAAAGAAGTTGAATTCGACGCCCTTGAAAAACCGAATGTGATCTCTGCTCCAATGCCAAGGCATGGCCACAATGCCCATGCTGTTGAAGAGGATCTGTTTATTGCTACTGTTGATGATTTGATGACTCCGTTACCGATAATCAAGTTGAATTTGCTGAAGGCTGGTATTTTCCCAGGTTGTAAAGAAGATTGCTGCCTTTGTTCATCCTTACTAACCGACTGTCCATTGTTGAAGTTAGGCATCGAACGCCTAATGGATAACCAAGAAATCCTTTTTGAAAAGACTCCTGTTACACCGACTCCTGTCAATGATGTTTCAATAATAACCATATCCTCCAATCTCTCCAAGGTCTCCAAAAGTCCTGTTAAGATTACATCCGCTCCGAAGACTGTACCTTTGAAGATAATCATGCTCGGGCCCGTCCCGTACAAATCTGACAAATCAATAATGTGGAACTATGGTGGAGGAATCTACTACCACGGTGTTAAACAAATTGAATCAACTGAAAAGAATTCTGATGAAGAGACTTTCGACATTGGAAACATTGCTGGAACGAGCAAAATCACCCACAGTGGAAGAATTTTCTCTCCGGAGATTGCCCCTCCAAAGGTAATCTTCGGACCCTCAGCTGCTCCTAAGGTTACCCCTGCACCGGTAAACATATCTGTGAGAACTCCAATTATTGAAGAAGTTGTAACTCCTGTGGTTGTCCCCTCTGCTGTTACTACTGATAGAGGGAAAGGGATCCAAGAAGAGCCTGTCAGAACGAAGGCTCAGCCATTGGTCATCCCTGAGACCTCTCAAAAAGAAATGGAAGAGATTTTGAAAATAATCAAGAAAAGCGATTATGATGTTGTGGGGCAACTGGGGCAAACCCCCTCAAAGATCTCTATGTTGGCCTTGTTGCTTTGTTCAGAGGCTCATGCTAAAGCTCTGATCAGATTTTTGAAGACGACCCACGTGCCACAGGAAACCTCCGCGGATCAGTTCCATGAATGTTTAGCTAGCCTAACAGCTGACAATGGTCTAGGATTCTCCGATGCTGATTTAACTTCAAAAGGGAGAAAACATAATGACGCTTTGCATGTCTCGGTGGAATGCAGAGGGACAACCCTGGCACACGTCCTGGTAGACACTGGTTCGTCTTTAAATGTCTTGCCGAAGAAAGCCTTGGATAGACTGGATTGTGAAGGCTTAACCCTGAAACCCAACAATATCATTGTCAGAGCCTTTGATGGTTCTAAAAGGATGGTCCACGGGGAGGTGGACATCCCGATTAAAGTGGAAACTGAAACCTTGAACTCCATGTTCTATGTGATTGACATCGGTCCTTCCTATTCTTGCTTGTTGGGAAGACCCTGGATTCACAATGCTGGAGTCGTCACTTCTAATCTGCATCAAATGCTCAAGTACCCAGTCCAGGGGAAAATTATAATTGTTCATGGCGAAGAGGAATACATGATAAGCCATCTAAATTCTTTCCGCTATGTAGAATTGGATGGCGAATTCATCGAGACCCCTTTCCAACACTTTGAAGAGGTTTTTGAGGAAATTGCGGCAACCAAGACGGTATCTTCTGTACCCATGATTACCAAACCTATTCCTCGGATGTCGTATCTCAAAGATGCAAAGGCTGTGATTGAAGAAGGAGGAAGCATAATCTGGGGGCAATTTCCCGACTTTCCTTTCAAATCATACAAATTTGGCCTAGGGTTTACTTTGGCTAGTCAGAAGGCTGTGCGCCGCTCCCGCGCCGGAGGGCCACTAATGAAGATCACCCATCATGGAGTCAATGCTTTGGAGGATGGTGAAGAAGAGATCAACTTGGAAGACTGGATTTTCCCTACTGTTGACGGAGGACTGTGCAACTGGGAGGCAAAATACTTTTTTCTGATTACTTTCATACCGTAGTAATTTATCTTTCAAACATCTCTGTTGGTTTGTAATGATTCTCAAACAATTCGTACACTTTTAGCCTTGTGCCTTACCCGAGGCACATAGGTCCATTTGTAAGGGTTTGATTTTTCATCTTCATATGCCATTTTAATGAATCATGGACGTTTTCACATATAAACTTTTGTGTTCATTGTCTTTCTTTTTACATTTTATTTGTTTAAAGGTGGCTATCCCTTACACACACCCACACTCACAAATGCATGTACCCTTCCATTCCAGATTCCATGGGTAACAATTCTGCTATGGCCTTCAGTGACTCTGAATATCTGGTCTACCATGCCTAATACGAAGGTGATAAAGATTGTGAGGTGCCGAGAGAATTTGCTAGGCTGCTACAACCGGAAGAAAGGGCTATTCTACCTCATGAGGAGCTGTTAGACACAATCAACTTTGGTACTGAGGAAGACAGAAAACAAGTTAGAGTGGGTGCCAACCTAGAGCCAAGTGTCAAGGAGCGCTTAGTTCAGCTGTTGAATGAATATGTTGAGATATTTTCCTGGTCTTACGAAGATATGTCGGGACTCGATATAGATATTGTGGTTCATCGTCTCCCTACAAGATAAGATTGTCCACCAGTTAAACAAAAGGTCCACCGCATGAGGCCGACATGTCAGAAAAGATCAAAGCAGAAGTTATGAAGCAGTTCAATGCTGGATTTCGTGTTGTTACTTCCTATCCACAATGGGTTGCTAACATTGTGCTCGTGCCTAAGAAGGACGGCAAAGTCAGAATGTGCGTGGATTACAGAGACTTAAATAGGGCTAGCCCTAAAGATGATTTTCCACTTCCGCACATTGACATCTTGGTTGACAATATAGCTCAGCACAAGGTATTTTCTTTCATGGACGGATTTTCAGGTTACAACCAGATCAAAATGGCACCTGAAGACATGGAGAAAACTACTTTTGTTACACAGTGGGGTACCTTCTTCTACAAAGTGATGCCATTCGGACTGAAGAATGCCGGGGCAACCTATCAGCGCGCCATGGTAGCTTTGTTTCATGATATGATACATCATGAGATAGAGGTCTACGTAGACGACATGATAGCCCGATCACAGACAGAAGAAGAACACCTCGACCATTTGCAAAAGCTGTTTGTCAGGTTGAAAGAGTACAAGCTCAGACTGAACCCGAACAAGTGCACCTTCGGAGTCAGATCCGGTAAACTCTTGGGTTTCATTGTCAGTAACAAAGGCATCGAGGTTGATCCTGCCAAATTCAAAGCTATACAAGAAATGCCTGCTCCTCGCACTGAGAAGGAGGTCAGAGGTTTCTTGGGACGCCTAAGCTACATTGCTAGGTTCATTTCTCACCTAAAATCTACCTGTGAGCCAATCTTCAAGCTGTTGAAGAAAGATCAGGTGGTTAAATGGAATGATGACTGTCAAGTTTCTTTCGATAAAATCAAGGAGTATTTGCTAGAACCTCCTATCTTGATGCCTCCCATCGAAGGAAGACCACTAATCATGTATCTGACTGTCCTAGAGAATTCAATAGGGTGCGTACTGGGCCAACATGACGTGTCTGGCCGAAAAGAGCATGCCATTTATTACCTTAGCAAAAAGTTTACCGACTGTGAGACCCGATACTCACTGCTCGAGAAAACTTGTTGCGCTTTAGTATGGGCTGCTCGCCGGCTAAGGCAGTATATGTTGACTCATACCACTTTGCTGATATCTAAGATGGATCCAATCAAGTACATATTTGAGAAGCCTGCTTTGTCTAGAAGAATAGCTAGATGACAGATGATCCTGACAGAATATGATATACAGTACACGACCCAAAAATCTATAAAGGGAAGTGTGCTAGCTGACCATATGGCTCATCAAGATGTCGAAGATTACCAATCCATGAAGTTTGACTTCCCCGACGAGGATATCATGACATTGGACAACATTGAAAACTTCAGACCATATGACGGACCTGAACAAGGATCCCGATGGACCATGTACTTTGATGGTGCCTCCAATGCACTTGGCAACGGTATCGGCGCGGTACTCATCTCTACAGAAGGTTGCCATACACCTTTCACAGCCATACTTTGCTTTAACTGCACCAACAACATGGCCGAGTATGAAGCTTGTATCTTTGGTCTCAAGGCTGCAATAGACCTGGGAATCAAATCTTTGATGACGGACCTGAACAAGGATCCCGATGGACCCTGTACTTTGATGGTGCCTCCAATGCACTTGTCAACGGTATCGGCGTGGTACTCATCTCTCCAGAAGGTTTCCATACACCTTTCACAGCCATACTTTACTTTAACTGCACCAACAACATGGTCGAGTATAAAGCTTGTATCTTTGGTCACAAGGCTGCAATAGACCTGGGAATCAAATATTTGATTGTGTTTGGGGACTCAGCTTTGGTCATCAGTCATATCAAAGGAGAGTGGGACACTAAGCATCCAAACCTCATCCCTTACAAAGAACATGTCTTGACATTGTTACCATATTTCGAGCAGATCACCTTCGAGCATTTCCCGCGAGAAGAAAATCAGCTAGCAGATGCTCTAGCTACAATGCCATCCATGTTTAAACTTAACTGGGATAATGAGGCTCCCTAGATCACCATTGAACGGATGGATGAACCTGCACATTGTCACGAGATTAATACCTAAGAAGTAGTGGACTGACCTTGGTTTCACGAAGTTAAAAGGTATCTCGAGGCTCAAGAATATCCTGAAGGAGCTTCAGTCAACGACAAAAAGTTCTTGAGGAGATTCTCTGCCAAGTTCTTCCTGAGCAATGGTATCATGTACAAGCACAATCATGATTGCATTCTGCTCCGTTGTGTGGACAAGATTGAAGCTGAACAAATCATGGCTGAACTGCATAATGGTACCTTTGGCACTCACTCTAGCGGGCATACGATGGCTAAGAAGATCCTACGGGCAGGCTATTACTGGTCTACCATGGAAGCCGACTGCCATCAACATTCCAGGACTTGTCACAAATGTCAAATCTATGCGGACAAGGTACATATACCTCCAGTTCCTCTAAATGTCTTAACAGCTCCTTGGCCATTTGCTATGTGGGGAATCGACATGATTGGAGAGATCAAGCCTACAACATCCAATGGACACCGCTTCATTCTAGTGGCCATTGATTACTTTACCAAGTGGGTCGAAGCAGCTTCCTTCGCATCCGTCACAAAGAATGTTGTTGCCCGCTTCATCAAGCAGAACCTTATTTGTCGGTACGACATCCCCGAAAGGATCATCACCGACAAAGGTACAAACCTGAACAACACTATGATCACCGCCTTGTGCGAGCAGTTCTAGATTCAACATCACAATTCATCTCACTATCGGCCAAAGATGAACGGTGTTGTCGAAGTTGCAAACAAAAATATCAAGAAGATCATACAAAAGATGAAAGTCACCTACAAGGACTGGCATGAGATGTTACCGTTTGCTCTGCACGGATACCGTACCACAACTCGCACATCAATTGGGGTAACACCCTATTCTTTGGTATACGGCATGGAAGTTGTTTTACCTATCGAGGTTCAGATTCCCTCCTTGAGAATCATGAAAGATGCTGGTTTGAGTGAAGACGATTGGATTCAGACCCGACTTGATCAACTTAACTTAATTAACGAAAAGCGACTTACTGCTGTTTGCCACAGTCAGACGTATCAAAAACGGATGATCAAGGATTTTAACAAGAATGTCAGGCGTCAGGTATAACAAGTCGGGGATCTTGTAATCAAGCGGATCATCTTGCCGCAAAGTGATCCCAGGGAAAAATGGACTCCTGCCTACGAAGGACCATTTGTAGTCAAGAACATCTTTTCTGGTGGGGCAATGATTTTAACCAACATGGATGGCAATTACTTGCCGCACCCTGCGAACGCAGACATAGTCAAAAGATACTACGCATAAAGGACCCGCTAGGTTGACACACCTAGGCAAAAACAAGGGCATCCCGGTGAATCTAAAACTCCAAAGGGCGGTTCAGGCAAAAATTAGGGATAAATAAAAAAAAATTGTACACCCGGCAAGTTGAAAACCCGAAAGGGCGACTTGGGAAAAAAAGGGTTTCTCGGTGGATCGAAAACCCGAAAGGGCGGTCCAGGCAAAAGTTAGGGAATTAAAGCGTATGACTATGTCTCGTCGGATCACTTTAAGGACAATCTCTTCACAGACAAACTCCGGACTTCTGATCAACTCAATCATCTTCGGACGAAGCAATGAATGGACAAGATATTTAGAGTTACGAAGGCTATAGCAGAATGGGAACCCCATGGAATTTTTACACATAGCTATCTTTCTTTGTATAATTTTTCTCATTTTTATGACAACGTTCTCTTACTAGGATGTCTGTCTCCTTTGTACAAAATAATTACACAAAGTTAATACAAAGATACTTCAAAGTGCATAAAACTATTTGCCTTTTCTTCTTTTTACACTTGTGTTTTATTTGAAAACATCCAATGATTTATTAATGAGCATATGCATTTGAATATAATCACTGTTTACAGATAAACGAAATGGGAAAGAATAATTACTAACAGGTTGAAAGTATAGGAAAACGTCTTTAGGCTATTCCAAGAGAAATCCCCTTTAGTACATCATCTGGATCCCCAGCGGAGCAAAAACCTTGAAATACATATCCCCAGCGGAGTTACAATTTCAAACCCTTAATTCCCATCAGAGTTAAAACTTCAAACTCCCAATCCCCAGCGGAGTAAAAACTTGGAACTACAGACCCTCATCGAAGATGAAACCTTCTTCCCCAGTCGAGTCAAATCTCCAACTATCGATCCCCAGCGGGAACCATTCAGTTTTCCCCAATTCCCCAACAAGTTGTCTTAAAGCCTGGAAGTCAACCAGATAACAATTAACTTTTATCCCCAACCTAGTATAACTTCCCAGTAGATTGGCATACAACCCAAACTCCTGATCTCCCCCAGCAGGCTAGCTACTCCCCAGCAGTATAGCTTTTCCCCCCAGAATTCTGAACTTACTCTCCAGCAGGAAGCCTTCTTCCCCCATAGAGTTTTTACTCCCCAACATAATGAAGATTCTCATTCTTGATTCCCCAGTGAAGTTGCCAGAGTCTTCATTACTCCCCAGCATGAATTTGTCAGAATTCTTAATCCCCTGCAGATCGAAGATTCTCATTCTTGACTCCCCGGCATGAAGTCCCCAAGGATTCAAATTCCCCAGAAGATTGAAGATTCTCATTCTTAGTTCCTCGCAGAAATCATAAGAGTTTTCCCTATTCCCCAGCCGAGTAAGGATTCCCATTATTTAATCCCCAGTAGACGTCAACAAAGTTCTCTGGATTTCCCAAGAAGATTTCTCAGGCAGTACATGGCATTACTTCCACAAGAAGAATTTTTGTCAATACTCCAACTTCAAGACATGAAGGATCCTCACATCCCCACAGAAGTTGTCAAAGATTTTGAATCTCCAGCAGCGGTCATGGATTTATATTCCCCGACAGCAGTCAAGGATTTTATTATCCCCAACTGTCAAAGATTTATTTTCCTCAGCAGTACAACAAATCAGCTTACATGCACATACATTACACTCATATATCATAAACATTGATAAAACACATTTTATTGCATCATACATTTCATGCAACATAACTTTGTGTTTCAGCTAACATTTTACCCTTTTCAGGATAAGATTAACAGTTGTCTTTAGCAAATATTCAAAGATTTCAGGTACAGTACGGATACACTCTAGACACGGAAGTCATTCTATTGCTCATTCAAAATTTAAAGTCAAGATACAATACGGATACACTCCATACACGGTTGCCATTCTGTCACTCATTCAGACTTCAACTATCAGATACAGATTAGATACGCTCCAGACACGGAAGCCATTCTATTTCTCATTCAGATTCAACTATCAATTTCAAGTTCAGATACACTTCATACCCAGACGTCATTCTGTCACTTATTTAGATCCAAGTTACATTTCAGATACACTCAAGACACGGAAGTCATTCTGCTACTCATACAGATCTCAATTTCAGATACAGTCCAGATACGCTCCAGACACGAAAGCCATTCTATTTCTCATTCAGATTCAACTATCAACTTCAAGTTCAGATACACTCCAGACACGAAAGTCATTCTATCACTTATTCAGATCCCAGTTACAGTTCAAATACACTCCAAGACACGGAAGTCATTCTGCTACTCATACAAATCTTAATTTCAGATACAGTCCAGATACGCTCCATACACGGTTGCCATTCTATCACTTATTCTGACCTTTTTCCCCAGCTCAGAGATGCTCCAGACACGGATGCTATTTTATCGCTTATTCAGATTTCAGATTCAGATACAATACAGATACACTCCAAGACACGGAAGTCATTCTGATACTCATACAGATCTCAATTTCAGATACAGACCAGATACGCTCCAGATACGGGTGCCATTCTGTCACTTATTCTGACCTTTTTCCCCAGCTCAGATGCTCTAGACACGGATGTTATTTTGTCGCTTATTCAGATTTCAGATTCAGATACAATACAGATACACTCCAGACACGGCAGTCATTCTGTTATTCATTCAGATTCAAATACAGTTATAGCTCAGATACGCTCCATACACGGACGCCATTCCTTTTCTCATACAGATTCAGTCTCCAGATACAGTTCAGATACGTTCTAGACGCGGATACCATTCTGATACTCATTCTTCCGACTTACAACTTACAACTCAGCAGACATTCTTGGATGGCATCTTTAAGCCCATCTCCAACAAGACTATGTCACCTCTCCAAATGGCATCTTTAATCCCATTCCCTCAACTACATTTTGACGAGTGCAAATTTACGGGCACTCTAGTGTCCAATCATCTTTTACCTTCGAGTCACGAACGGCTAACTCGCCAATCTAACTCTCCAGGTTCAAGAAGATTGAACAGGGGCAGCTGTTGTACCCCAAAATTTGCCCTCTCATATTATCAAGATTTTCCTCACAAGACTTCTTGGACTCAAGACCAGATTAAGGTTTGCTCAGCTCAAGGCATCTCCTTGCACTAATGACCTGAAATTAGGGTTTGAGTTTGCACAGGGATTTTTGGACTTCCAATGCCTCATGTGACTTTCATACTTCATGTTGGACCTATAAGATTGCTCATACCAAGTTTCAAGCCTTAAATCAAATTTTTGCCCAGTCAATTGGACAGTTGACCTAAAAATCAACTATATTGGGGGAAAAGTCAACCATGGCCAATTTACAGTCAAACCTCATAATTTTTTATCCACATCAACATTATGGACTCATATGAACCATTTGATTAAGTTTGGACCACAACTCCTCAAGAAATTTGATCAGATCATCAAAAGGGTAAAATGGTCAAAATTAGGGTTTTGACTGGAGAAGGGCAATTTCTGATTTTTCACCTAGCCAATGGCAAATTGGGTTCAAGCATGGTTTCAAGGACTCAATGTCATCATCTTGACCTAAGTTTGGAATTTTTCATAACTTAGAATTTTTCTAAGTTATGAAAATTTCTTATTTTTTCCCAACTTTTCCCAACTTTTTCACCATGATGAAATTGGATTCAAATAAACCTTCCAAAATGAAAGTTGTAGTCCTCCAAAAAATATACAACTTTGATTCACAAAGTTTTCCCAAAAGATGCTTGGATCTCAAGTTATGATTTTGTGAATAAGGGTCCATGAAACTTTTAACTTAGTGAAATTTTGCCCTAGTTTAGGCAGATTTTTTACATAACTTCATGGCAACTTTTCACCTAGTTCCAAGTGGAAAATCAAAATGCATTTCAAATATTGATTGTATAGAATGTTACAAGCTTTCCAAAATGTGCAAGAACTCTCCAAGATCATTTATGGTTAGGGAGAATCGAAGGAATGAAAATGGCAATTTCTCACTTTTGTCCATGGCATTTTGCACATTGTTACAAGTTGAAAATCTGTCCTAAGCATGCTTGTACTTGTTTTACAGGTCTTAAACCTTTCCACACTCCTTAATTTAATGCAAATACATTGGAAAATGGCATTGTTCTGATCTTTGAAGCTTTGTACAAGGGTTTAATCCAAAAATGGCAAAGAGGTTACAATGCTACTTTAATAAAGAGCACTTTTTGCAATTTTGTTTATGTTGAGCCATGGACCTGATCTCTTTGTGCAAACAAGATCCATAAACATCAGGAAAATTTTACCAACTCTTCTCAGGCATTATGCTAGCTTGTACAGGCTTTGGATTGTCAACTCACCTTTTGCTTCAAAAGCAAGTAAGCTTGCAAAAAGTCCACAACTCTTGTATCTGATAAAACCAAGTCTTGTGATCATTTGAAACACGTTCAACACATTGTAGCAAGCAGAGTACACGAGTTGCCAACCTCTCAAACACCCAAAAACACAAAAACATCAAGTTCCTGCCCAAACAGGGCATCATCTGCAGAACCACTTCCAAAACAAATTTCACTCGTGCGTTTTGCCTTGAACCAGTTCAAACACATTCTCTACAACCCACCTAAACTATCCAAGTCCCTGTCCAGCAACTGTAACCTCATTTTCACACTTCACCATTTTAATTTTGAAGCTTTGCAGGTTGAGTTCTACAAGGATATTCAAGCCATTTCAAAGCAAGCTGAGCATTGGGAAAGGTCAAGGGAACTTCAAGCAAGCTCAAAAGAACTTAAGGCCTCACTCAAAGCTGCTACATTGCCATAGCCAAACTTGACTGAACAAGGTAATTTTCAAGTTTCTATCTCTCTATTTAGACATCCTTAGGCTTAGGTTTGTGAAGCAAAAATGTAGTCCTTAATGTCCTTGAGTTGTACATATGCATAGTTCTTATTTATATCAACTGAGCTATGAGAATTTGGATGTTGAAGTTGCTGAAAAAACTAGGTTAGAATTTAGGGCCACTGAAATTCTCTCTGTCCTTTGAGAGTTAGGTCACAAAATGGATATGGTTGGAATCATGATTGAAAATGCTATAACTTTCATGTTGTAAATTTTTGATTTCATGCAAGCAATAGAGAGAACAGGATTCAAGCACAGCACTAGGGCGCGCGCGCGTTTGTTCAGAGGACAAGGATGAAGTGAAGTGGGCCTGACGCGCTTGGGCTTGTTTCTTTCTGCACCCCCCTTTTGCTTTCTACACCCCCTTGGCCCATTTGTTTTATTTTTGTATATTTTTCATTTCTTTTATATTTTCTGACTTTATTTATTTTTTTGTAAACATTGAAAAATCTCAAAAATATTTTCTTAATTTTTTGTATTTTATTTTATTATTTTTTGGGCATAAAAATAGTTTATTAATAATAATATAACTTATTTTTCTAAATAAAACTTGTAAATAATACAAAAATATTATATATTTTTATTTTTATTATTTATACACTTAAGTTAATATTTTCATACAATATTTAATTTTTTAACATTTTTGTATATATATTATTATTATTTTTCTTAAACAAAAAATGAATAAATAAATAATAATAGAATATATATTTTATTTTTAAACCAAAAATTAGGGTTTTCACCCTTTCCAAAAATAATCATTTTTATTTTCTTATTTTTAAGACATAAATAAATTTTTTTTACATACATAAAACAATACAAAAACATTTTGCATATTTACATTTTATTGCATATTAAAATATTTGCTTATTTATTTATTGTATATAAATTCAATTGGGTTGTAATAGTAAATTAGGGCTTTATATTGTGCAAATACCCCCTATTCAAACTTGTACCCCCTCCCCATAATATTGTTGTAATAGTCTAAATTTACTTTTACGTATTTTATTGCTTTCATATACCATGATAGTAAGATTAGGGTTTGTATGCAAAAGACCAAAGATCAAAACAAATAGCATGACTAAATACAAGACAAAAATACATGAAAAATGATAACACAATGCACACAAGCACCCCTAGGGTTTCATCCACTTTGTTGGCTTAAAATGGCCATGGTATGCATGCTAGGTATCTTGGCAAAATCAAAACAAAAACAAAAAGATCATAGTCCCTCGATGATGCTATCAAAATGTTGCCTAAAAACAAATGATCTTAGTCCCTAAAACTTGCTAAGATACTTGGCACCATTGCTATCATGGTCATACGATGACCCACACCCGTCCCGTTTAACATCCAAATATAAGTTTGTTTACCAAATACAATGGTAAAACAACAATGTCCAAGGGTTAAAAATGTGTAGGAAATACTTTTGAGTAGGTAGACAAGCTCCTAGTTACTTGATCAAATTTGCAAACCATCCTTGCTTTTTTCAAAAACACACATACAATCTCAAAACATTTCCCAACAAACTTTCAAACATTGAAACATTTTTCAAAAGACAAAACATCTTTGTATACATTCTTCAAACAAGAATCATTACAAAGATTGCCAAAACGATGGCCTCTTTTTAAAATACTTTCAAAACCACACAAAGCACCATTTCAAACAATTGAAAAAGCAAAGCAAGTGATCTAAACAAGTAACTAAGAGCCCATGGAAAACCATGGATGAAAAGGGTGCTAGCACCTTCCCTTTTCATAATCTACCCCCCGAACTCAAGAAAACGTCTCAAAGGTCTTTCCTATGCTTTTTGACCTTTCCTTTGGATAAAATAAAAAGTAGGTGGCGACTCTTGCTAAACCGAAACATTTGCAAACACAAACGCAAAATCCCAAGTCAGTTCTCCCACTGTATCACACTTGGGATCCCTTCATCCTCCCTTGATATCACAGTCTCAGCATCAGGGATCCTTTCCTCTCCATTCTCTTGCACATCAACCAACGGAGCCCTAGTCTCCTCTTGGTTTACTACAACTTCTTCTTCATTGGTTTCCTCTATAGTTTCATGCTGAGGTTCGGAAGCTTGATTTACTTCATCAGCTGAACTCATGAAAGAGCCTTTCGCTGAAGAAGGCCTATAAGTAGGCTCTCTTTCACTATTCAAGATGGTGACAGAGCCTCCAACAGGAGTAGGATCTCGTTGGGAAGTTCCAGCAGTGTCCTGGAAAATAAAAGAAGTTCGTTTCTTTCAGAATCCTCATAAAGAAAAAGAGGGAGTCGAGAAATAAGTGATGGTCTGTCGAAGCAAATACCTGGACTAGGATTTCAGCACCGGGACTGGAGTTATCACTCTCGCTAGGATTGTTTAGCCTGGAAATTACTTCATGTTCAGTAGGCTCATTGATGACTACAAACGGAGGCCTCCCAGCTATAGTCTTAATCCTAATTTTGGGACGAGTTTCGACGGTAGGAACTGGTTTCTTCAATTTTCGTCTCTGCAAAGGAACAAGAGGAGACTCCTCCTCTTCGTCACTAGAGATTTGGATTTTCTGAACCTTCCGTTTTTTGGGGGTAGGTTTCTGAATACCCAGAAAGACAAAGTCGAAGAGATCAGTACCCATGTCAGACAATCATAGAAAATAAGAGTATGGAAGAAAGTGAATACCTTGGGAGAGGGGTTGACAGTAGAGTCTCCCCCTTTTGTACTCTCAGCAGCCTTCTTCGAAGTGGTTCTTTTGACAGCTAAATAGAAGACAAGAAAACTAAAGTTAATAGAGCGTCGAATGACAAATCTGAAGCGAAGAGAAAGAAAAGAAGTAATACCTTTCTTGACCCTATCGAGAACCAGCTTAAACGCCTCACGTAGGTGGTGGGCGAAGTCTTTCTCATCGAGGAACTCTTCGTCATAATATTGTTTCCACCACTCCTCAAAATGAACAGAACTCAAAAAATTAAGGTTAAAGTCGAAAAGGGTCAGTATAGTTCGACCGGTGTACCTACCAATATGCTTGGTAGCAGCATCTTCTGAGTAGTCTGCATTGTAAAATAGTAGCAGCTTCTCTCGAGGATAAATGGGTGAGGGAAGTGACTGAGCAATACCAAATTGTCGAGAGACAAGATTTGGTTGATAAGCGATCAAGCTCAATTGATTTTTGAAGCTCTTCAATCTCAATGGCATGATCCTGGGGCGAAGAAACGATTCCCACATGCTCACGTACTCATCAGTCACGTCTTCCTCCTCATTCGAAGGATATGGTCTGGTGAACCATTCTGGAACAACTTTTTGACTGGCAAAAGGAGCCATGGTCGAAACAAAGCGCTTGCGCTCTGCAAACATCATCACGAATCTTGTGAAAGCCTTCTGAAATTGTTGGCCTTCATCAGTAGGAGTCAGCAGTGCAAGCCTGGGGCCTTCGACCCTCCTGTTCAGGATCTCTGGGGCTTCTTCGTTAATCTTATTCTTCTGAGGAAGAAAAGACTCAAAGGTGGCATTGATCCAAAGCTGGAGAAGCCAAAAAGGGCTAGATAGCAGCAAGCTCCCCTGTCCCCTATAAAATTAAGTTGAGTCACACCATTACTGATGGACTCATATAGATTGGCCAAAATAAATTCGGCCAGGCAAAGGGGATATTTTGGTGAAGCAGCGTTGCAAGTGTGAGCATCTTCTTAGTCACCTGAAGTGACTTAGTGCAAAAAACGAAACGAGACAACCACATAGCCAAGAAGGCTATATGCTCCACCTCTAACACAGTACTAGATGTTTTATCGTGGAAGTGGTTGATAAAGGTGGTATAGGTGGGTTTTGTAGCTGCAAACCCAATAGCATCTTCAGACAAGTCTTCAGGGTCGAAATAGTCACCAGTCGATCGAAGACCTGTAATTGCGGCTATGTCGAATAGAGCGGGGGTCATCATCCCACAGGGAAGATGAAAAGTGAAATGTGCGTTATCCCAGAAATACAATGAAGATATCAGCACGAGGGGACAGTAAGGCAATCCTGTCTTCGACAGCATCACCAAGGCATAAATTCCCATCTCCTTCCAGACAGAAGCTTGCGCCTTCTCCATTTTATTCAACCAGTCTGAATACTCAGAGGAGAGGTTAGGGCTTGATCGAAAGATTCGGTTCCCTTTTTTCATGAATTGGAGGTTGATATCCTCTGTAGTCTGAGCGTGCTGCTTATTTGCCGGAGTAGCGTCTTTAGGGTCATTCCTAGGCTTCTTCGTGCAACCTATGGGCCTGAGCCTTGGGTAAGTAGGGAAGAAGGCGTGATTCTTCAAGGGATTTTCGACGCACGAAGACAAAGGACCAGGCATAGCATACATGTCTCCACTGTATCTAATGGGAATGAGGAGCTGAGAATCATATGCTTCTCGCCACTCCCTCGTCATGGGTTCAACAACGTACCAGTCAATCGAGGAAGGAGAAGGATTAGTGGGAAATACCTCCAGTGGGTTTTGGACATCATTAGTCTTTTTAGGTTGAGGATTGTTTGGTGCATTGGAGAGGAAAGCCATTGTTGAAAGTTTGGGAGTAAACGAAGTTGACAGTACAAAGTTGTTTGAAAGCAAGAGATTTGGAAATGCTGGAAATGGTAAAAGTTCCAAATAGAAAGGCTCAAAAGTATTTATAGCCTTCATAGAGGGATAGGTCTCGTCAGGGCCATTTAATGTTTTGCAGAT
Source organism: Vicia faba (assembly GCA_948472305.1). NCBI lineage: Eukaryota > Viridiplantae > Streptophyta > Magnoliopsida > Fabales > Fabaceae > Vicia > Vicia faba. The sequence continues at coordinate 1,223,791,539 of OX451738.1, read as the reverse complement.
ACTGGGGCATGTGGCGAAGTGTGAAGCGACCCGTGCAGACGTTGGGAAACGTTTTGACATGCTTACCTAGGTTATAGGAATATGGTCATCATGGCAAGCATGGTAACGTCAGTTAGAAAAGACATCTTGGAGAAAGAGTAATGATGGTTTTCTCAAGAGCATGCAGCTGTTGGAAGACGAAAAGCACACGTCAAAATCTTGTGAACAACTAGAAAGACAGGTGTCAAATGGAAAGATCAAAGAATGGCTATTTCTTTAAGCGTCGAAATAGACATTCTTGGGGGGAAATTTGTTGGCTCCCAAATTCGACACTTACTATATTTGGTCTTTTAGACCAAAAAACTGGAGTAAACCAAGTCAAGAAGAATATTTGACGTATGAAATAACTTAGAAGAAAAATCTAAGTTATTTTGGAGCCTTCGACCTGGGCTCACCTTCAGGCTTGTTCGACTGAAGAGGACTTATGTCCTTCGACGGAGAGAAAATATCTTTGTTTTGACACGTGATACGAGGGATATTTGAATTTGAATTATTGGAGGGAAAGGCAGTTTCGCCAACGGATAAGAAGAAGCAACGTAGCTGAAAGCCATAGATCGAGGGACATGCAGAAGACACATGTCTTCATCTTAGCGCAGAATGTTACCTCGACGGTTACTTATTTTTAGTATAAATTAGGAAACTTGTGTAGTTTTAAGGGTGTTCAACTTGTTGTACTAGTCACTCAAAAATTATCCAAGTAACCGCTGCGTGAGAAAGGATAAAACTGAGAAATGTACGTTGGAAACACCTCTTTTTATTAATGAAAGTCTTTTACATTGCTTTACTATTATCTTGCAAAGTTATCTTTCTTGCTTCTTTACTTGCATTTCTACTTTCCTGTCTATTCTTCCAAAATCTCAAACATCTTTTCTCTGGGTCGAACGTGCGTTCTTCCTACTTATCCGTCTTACATAAAAATTATCATATGTTCTGGGATTAATCTGATTGATCCCGTAAGTAACCTAAAAAAAACTTTCCTTTTTGAAGATCATCGGTTGTTTACCAAAAACCACGGTAAACAATAAGAAGAAAGACCCTTCTATGGAATCACAAGAGAACCCTTAAGAAGAAACATATGCAGAATACATAACTCAGAGTATGCAAAATACGTAACTCAGAGCACATGACACAATTATGCCTCATAACTCAGAACACATGACACAAAAGCACTCAGGATGTTAGAACATACATTTACACATTCTTGCAAACCAACTGCAAGAACATACTCTAGAATCACATGAAGGACAATTATGTTTCACAAAATAAACAACAATTGACTAAACAGCAAAAGAAAGACTTTATGTTTGATTCTTGATTAATTGCACCAAAACTGACACAAAAGAAAACCGAAAGAAACAAAGAGTAAGTCTAAGTTTCTTCCCAAAAAAAAATCCCAAGGAAACTAAGAGTAAATGTAAGTTTCCAAACACAAATAAATTTTAAAAGAAGCCCCTTTTTTTTAATATTTTTTTATAACAGATAACAAATAACAACTATCCCATATAAACAATCTTGATCAGCCAATGAGTCTGAATCACATGAGATCACATGGTTCTTTTTAATGGACTTCACCTTGATTAGTTGTTTTCCCTGTCTTGGATGTTTCAGTAGATGTTACAACATTTGTTACAGTGTTGAACACTACTTTAAAAATCCAGAAATCGCTTCCTTCTTGATTTATAGCAGAAGAGTTCTCCTTTGCATCAAATATTGTAGAAATGCAGCTTGTGAGGACATAGAGCCTTTAAATACAAGGAAGGTTACTTAGGTTGTAATGAAATCTTGCTTGTAACAACACTTTCAATTAATGAAAGGAACCACTCACTTAATGAAAGGAAGGAAGCTTTTATGGATGAAGATAAGATCACTCTTAGTAACAGTGAACCACTCACTCTAGGAGAGATACACATTATTCTTCAGCTTTCTCTCTTTCCAAGCTTTGACAAAAATGCTATAACATTTGAAATGAAATTTACCATTCCATTAAAAATTATTCTTTTGAGATTGCACACTCCACAAGAAAAAAGAATATAGTTGGCAGTCCGTCTAAGCAGTTACTCCAATAATTCTTCAGTAGTGCAATTCCAAAAATACCCCTCATACTCTCAATGTAACTTTCACTTCAAGTTATGATGAAAATACTAGAATATCTTCTAAACAGTACCAAGTATAGGAATGTCAATATAAACCTGTAGCAACATTATTGACACAAAGATGATAGAACCAATGACTTTGTTCTATGAGCAGAATAAAATCCTTTTATCTTGATTGTAGTAGCATGTTCCATTACAATGTCACGACATCTAGTTTGACATTGCACTCTTCAAGTAATCAACCCAGTTGGAAATACATCTTCTTTCAGCAACATACCTCATCTTTAAAATATACAAGGATTCAATTAATTCTAATCCAAATGATTAAAATATCCTCCAATGATACAATCTTCTTCAGACATGGCAAAAAGCTTATTACCCCACAACTCTTAATCATTCAGTATTCCATTTCTAAAACATTAAATGACCGCAGACCAAAACAGACTCCAAATAATTAACTCCCTTATAAACTAATTTTTGAGTTTCCTCATTCAGTGTATTCTAGCCATTTAGAATCTCTAAAATACTAGAGTAACAAACTACGAAGATGATGTTCCAACATCTGGTTGAACATCAGTACCTTTCTCAATGAAGACTTCACTGATCTTGATACTAAAGTTACTCATCACTAAAATTAATTTTTTGAATAAAATTACTCAAAAACATACCCTGTTCTCATAAAAGGAGTAGATAAGACCTTTGAATACTTCATATATAATAGATTTACTTTCACAAAGAAAATTATATACACCTTACTATCCCCCAAGACCTTATCCTTGCATTGAACCATTCAAATCCATAGAATAGGTTCTTGAGCTTTTGCAATTGACTAATCTTGACTTCTTCTTCCTTTGAACACCAAGTAAGAGAATGAATAGTTAAATACTTGTAAATTTTAAAAATAGCAATAGTTCATCAGTCCTCAGAGGGACCCCAAATATCTCACCTGAGACCCAACATTCTTCCTCGATGAAACAATTATATCAAATGTTAAGTAAAAACCAATTACCAAAACTTAGAGAACCCACCTTGAATTATTTAGTAACCCAATTTCCTTAAAACTTATCATTTAGTATCATCCACAAAGTAACACTAACTAGAATGATACTTAAACAAACTACCAGAAACACTTTTACAAATGTTAAGTTTCTGGAACAATTAGTGTCAAAATACCAATCATCTTAGTTGGAGACCTAAATTGGTATGAGAGATAAGGAAATAACCAGCTTTCTTGAGCATTAACCACTGCTTGGTTACGCAACACCGAACTTAACCTTCGAGAAGAAAACCAAAAAATATTAAAATTAACCTATCAACGAAGAGATATATTTAGTGAAAGTAAATCCTTTTAGCATGAGTAAACATAATGTTATGATATCCTGAACTCAACTTGCCTTTTGATAACAACATCCTTTTATTACAGACAATGCCTACAGTATGAGGTCATGACATACTATAAAATTTATTCAACACCTGATTGGATTGTCTTCTAAGGAACAAAACAATAACAAGAAACCCTTCATCAGAGAACTGAAAACAATTCTATAACATAGTTGATAACAAAAGCAATGCTCCTGTTCTTCTTTAATAGATGTACTTCCATGTCAAATCTCTTAAAGGAGGTATCAGAATATACTTTTTGGACAAACACTATGATGTGCCTTTATGGGTGGACTTGAGACAATCTCAAGTATATTTGGCCATTATAGGTAATAAGTATGAAGCAGAAACTTACCAACTCTGTTAGTTACAAAATTGATCACATTAAGGTCACATAGAGACAACTCATGCTCTACTCTTCAATTTCTTCAGAACCAGGATTCTCATATCCTGATAATTCTTTCAAAATAACTATTGTCCAATGATAACTAGAATACAAACATTTTAGTCTTCCATAAGGAACAAAAGTACCTAGAAAAATTATGCGCCCGTAAGTGCACAAAACTATCGAAGTATTATAAAATATTGTTGAACCCACAAAGACCAATGTCAACCTATTGTAGTCTATCGTTGCTTTGTAAAGCTAAGATTAATGATTAATTTATTTGATGGAAAGTGAAACTAAACTAAAGTTAATTGGAAAATATGATAATAAAGAGAGACCAAAATGTGTATTCTTCGTACCTCAGGGACTCTGTAACTTGTTAACTTATACTGATGTTAATAAAATGTTTTGTAGAAAATAATAATTTAAAGACAATGTCTCACACTCTCGTGATTTTGAATAAAGTCACGTTCCATAACCATGGGATTTTGCTCTCGCTTTCCTATTCTAATCAAGGAACGTATATTGAAAACTGAACAAGTTCTAATTGACACCTAAAGCGCTCTTGCCCTCTTTAGGAATCGATGCCCCGTTCTTACTATTCCGCTTGACCCCCACGCTCTCGCAATGTCGGCTCAAACCTTTGTTAATTTCTCACTCTCATGATAAAATCATATTAAGTAACTTATTACTCTCGTGACAAAGCTATTTAAAATAAGTCTAAAAACAAAGACCAAAAAAGAATTTCCAAATTAAATATTAAGCCAACATTGTTACCGAGTCCCGTCAGAAACGACGAACCTCACATATCGGACTCTAAATGTTTATCCGGACATACTATTAATTGAAAACAAATTAAACATAACAATTGCAATTAAAATTAACATAGAAATTAAATTAACAATGACGATAATAATAAAGCGATAAAAGAAAACTTGTAAAAGCTAACATTTAAAGAAACTAAAATTAACTTTAATTATGGCCGAAATATTGTTGATCTAAGGAGGCTACACAAATTACAGGCCTAAACACTAATGGTGGAGTAGTTCCTCTATGTGAGAAACTACTCCTGTTACTATTTTGATTTTTGTCTAAACCTACGAACAATGCTTCCGTGTACAAACTTGGATGCCTTTGAAAATGAATTCTAGGTCATTTATATAGTGAAAACTAGTGGGAGTTATTTCCAAAATTCATGTGAAAAGTAGTGCAGATAATGATAAGTTGGAGAATTAGTGGATATAATGTGATGTTGAAGAAGTAGTGGAGATAATGGGAAGGTGGAGAAGTAGTGGAGATAATGGGAGAAACCTTCAAAGTGGTGTTGTTTGTGGGCAGTTATTTTTCTGAACTGCAACATCATGGTGACCGCCACCAAGCCATTACGAACGCCATGGCCTTAAAATATGGAGAACGTGGCTTTTGGGTCCATGGAGAACGCCATGCACCAGAAACTTGGTCTTTGCTGCATTTTTCTTCCTTTCTTGTTCCTTTTCTAGTTTCTTTGCAAAGTTATGTAGCAACTGGTTTTTTAATCAGAGCCGCCACTATTAGTTTTTATCCTAGGGAAGGGAATCTAATAGAAAACCCTAATTCGCATACAGAGATTCTAGGTTTCGGACTCAATTAGACGAAAGGAAGGTGTTAGGAACCTTTCATCCACCTTGTTCACAAGGATATTAGACTCTAGGTTTAGGTTTGGGGTAAACTGGATTTTAAGTTTTAATTAGAAAGACTCGCCACGATTTTAGATCGCATGCCTACTTATCCTCTAATGAGGAATAAGAGTCCCAATTTGTAGTTCGTACGGGTTGGTGTCTTTTAGGGGTTTGCAAACATATTTTGAATCATTTTGCACTCGGTCGAGAGTAGTGATTGTGTAGATTTTGACTGAGAACGTAGTAAGCCAAAATTAGTTTGAAACCCATTTGCAAAAAAGACTGCTAATTAGCTTAGTTTTATTTGTGAAAATAGTTTGATGCTTGGTTTGTGTTTTTTAACTGTATTAATTGCGAAAATCTTGATTAATGCATGATAAAACAAGATTTAATGCAATATATGAGAAAATAATATATGTACATGAGTTTTTGAGAAAATAATTTATTCACATGATAAATAAATAGTAAATAAAATATGATAACAAAATTGATATTAATAATAATAATAATTGTTATTATAAAGAAAAAGAAATAATTATAATAATAATAAAAGTATAATATATAGAAAGAATAGATAAAAAAATATAATATAAAAAAAATAAAAAAAATATAATTAAATCAGGGGGGTGCAATTTGTATTAATAAGTAAAAATGAAGGGGTGTTAAAAGTAAACTGACTGGGCCCATTATAGTTCAGGCAAGGAGGGGGTATGTTTCGTTTGGAGTTTTAGTAATTATGGATAGGGGTGTGAATAATAGTGGGCCTAAGCCCAACGTGTTTAAAAGGGCGTCATGTTGATCCTGTGCAGTGAGGGTACATGGTTTCCTATGGGACTTGGCCTTACAGTCGTCCAACTGCGATCACACGGTTGAGATGGAAGGGTGCATGGTGATTATGATACACGCGCGCGTACTGGATCATTAGCATAATAAATATCATTTCACATTACCACGTTCATTTTCGTTTTACAGTTATTGGACTTTTCCAGAAAACTTCATCCTCTCTCTCCCTCGCCAAAAACCAAACCCTTCTCTCCTCTTTATCCAAAACGCTAACTCCCTAGAAACTCCGGCGGTGCCGTGACCAACCCCCTTCCCCGTCGTAACCCCCTAACCTAACCCTTTAGCCCAGCAATCAGAAACAACAACAAACATAGAAGAAAATCTGAAACCAATTCATTTACCCTTGCCGATCTAGTTCTTGTTTTCCAACCCCACGATCTTTGTCTGTTTCGGTGCTAACCCGTTCGTCTTTTCTTGTTTGCAAGTACTGATGAAGCTTTGGAGATGGTGGTGAACGGAGGTGTTTAGTGGGGGCTCGCGGTTAGCAACGACAAGCGATTAGGGTTTCCGATCCAGAAACTCTAATCGCCTCCTTGTTTTCAATGGTAAAGAGCTCGCTCAAGATCTTTCTTCCTCTTCTCAATAATCTTCTTGTCCCCCGTTTTTTGTCAAGACCCCCCTTCGCTTGGTTCTTGCTCTGTGAAAAGAATCGCCCCCCGTGTATTTTCTTTCTCTCAGTTTATATAGGTAGCATTTTAGGTTTTTGAGTTTTTTCAGTTACGATTCACTTCAATTAGGGATTCAGAATTTTTTCTGTAATTGATTAATCTTATTTGTAATTCGCGATTGGATTTTGTAAGATAAGAGATTTGGATTTTCTGTAGTCTTGTAATATTAATGTAATGAGATTTTGTAAAGATTTTTCCAGATCTTATGTTACATTTGATTCTATTACATGATAGTTTCTTGTTTAATTTGATTATGAGATTGATTGTTGTAGTGTTTGGATTGATTCTGACAATTTGTGATTTGATGTAGATTTAGTTCTGTAAAATTCACTGTAATTCTGCAAATTTGGGCCTTGATTGATAATGTTTCAAGATTCAATTTGATTTCCAATTTCTACAGTATCAGTTATGACACTTACGCAAAATTGGTGGTGATTTGAACAATGCCTGTTTTTTTGGGCCAGTTTCTTTTCCTTGTTTACAGCAACAAAAAACACAATTGGGCCTAATTTTGCTTAAGTTGAATTGGGCTCCCGAGCTGAAAAAACATATTTAAACAATTTTTCCGTGAATTGGGTCCACTACTTGGTGCTTTAAAACATACCTCACTTTATTAAAACAATAAGTGATTTTATATATAAAAAATATTTAACAAAACAAAAAAGGCTTTAATAATATTATAATTATTATAACTTTACTTATAATTTGTGAAAGGATCCTCTTAACAATAGTAATAATGTTTAATCATATCAGTAGATAATAAAAGCGTCAACTCGGCTTTGGCTAAAGAAAACTCAATGGGGTAGTAACCTTATAACCATACCCCTCTTTTGCTACTTAATGCCCAACAAAAAAAAAGGGTCAAATGAAATGGGTTCTTAATTGCAGTTTTCACCTCCCCTTTTACTAACAACTGTATAATAATTCATAACTTTACAGTTACTCCCTTAATTTCTATTTACGAATCGCACGGGCCAATGGCCAACTTGCCTCGCGAATGGATTCATGGATACGCGAGTCTTTCTGATTTAGAAAGCCCCGTTTTCCTGAATTAAAAATACACCCCTAGCCAGATAAAGACGGACCATCAAATATTGTTGTACGATCTTTAATTAAGTATTTTCTTTATTTAAATCTCAAAAATATAATCGTCGTGGTAGGACAAATTTGGGGTACGACAAGTTGCTCCATAGTTGACTTACACCTGAAATACAAACAGAGAAAGATATAAAAGTGATAAAACATAACAAAATGACATCAAATAACATGTAAAACGAGTCTAAAAACATGATACATTTTCACGCTATAAAATTCCCCCACACTTAAACCATTGCTTGTCCTCAAGAAATCAACCAACACGGTAAAAGAAATGATTAAGCACGATTTGAAACAAGGGCACGACACGACTTCTAATCATACGTGGCTGCTAGGCTAACCTTAGACCGATAGGTACTAAATATTCAATACCAAGGATACTATAATGACACGATGTTTCAAAAACTCCCTCTTTATGCAATACAATTCGAATCATGCCATTATAACCCAACTTATATCTCTCACTTTCTTTCATTCTTTTTCCATTCAAGCACAATCACATTAAGCCAGTTAACCATACACACACATAGTAGGGAAACCTGTTAGTGATTATGATCTTTATTAACACGGGGTTCTGGTAGCTAAAGTGGTGCACCCCTTTTCTCTAACTTGTAGTCGCGGGAGATCGGATTGTAATCCGCCCTACAAAGTACAACACTAGAGAACAATGGACTGGGTAATAATGGGTGTTATGATTATTTTTGTATTGGTTTAACAACATTTAGGCTAAATGACCTGGTGAGGGTCACCTAACTTAGAAGGCGCATTCCATGCTTATTTTCTCTCAATTAATTAATTCATGATAATTCACTTATTTTCATCAGCTTCCTTATGTAGTTTGTGCTTAAGATGGTGTTGACTGCTAATATAAACCACTCAAGAGCTAATTTGAAAACGTGAGCCTAGGATCTCAGCATAATGGGTACCCAAATGGATATCACATATTGTTGGGGTTTAGGGTACGATAATGGTATCATTATTATTGAGACTTTCCCAAGTCTCTCTAACACAGCCTAAAGTGTGAAAACCTATATACTTTCATAGTGTGTGCCATGCATAAAAAATAAACTTTTTGTTCGAGGTAAAAATTTTAAAATTTCGGGGAGATTCAATAACAACTGAAAAATAGGCATACAAACTCAACGACACATGCAATGACTCGACCAAATACTGAAAACAAATAAAATCCTAAAAATATGAAATAAACTAGAAAACAATAAATCAAACTAAGAAGCAATAAATGGAAAATAGAAAAGTTCTTCCCCCACACTTAAACCAAATATTGTCTCCAATGTTTTGATAAAAGGTGGAAAAGGTAAGATATAATCTGTGTCAATGCTACAACGTGCCAAATCCTATCTGATCCTGCTCTTGTTGTTCATGTCTTCAGTGGCCATTTCTGCTTTGGTGGCGGGCATTTTGAGACACCTTCATTTGTTGAAACTACTCTTTTCTGTAGCAGCTTATCATGTTGTTCATTTTTGGAGGAAGTACCTGCAAAAGTGTGAGAAAAATAAGATGCAGTGTGTGCAGGTGGAACCTAACCATGCGAAGAACGAGGAGAAGGTAAGTTACGAACGAGAGAGACATTATCTCACCTATCATACTCATCATCGGTTTCACCACCACCAACGACATACACATGAATGCCCGTTGCCACCTGGCTCATTTCCAAGATTGTCATCTAGAGATTTTTAGCTTAGAAGTAGCTGAGACATGACAAACAGTCCATCTCTTTATTTTCTGCAAAATCACATAGTAAAAGGAAAACTTTAAATTAATAGCTCATGGGTTTCCTCCCACACAACACTTTGTTTAATGTTGATAGCTCGATGGTTCAAGAGTTCAAGCACTCATGGTGGTTCTCTCGTGAATGACTTCTATATTGAACTTTTAATAATATTTGGTTTCCATAGCCACTTATCAAGCCATCTCACACACCCATTACCTTTTCTTTTCTTTCTTGTTTGGGGTGATTCATTCTTTTGAACTAGTGGTGGTGGTTCTGGATCTATCCTTAGTATCAGCTTTTCAACTTAGTACTTAGTTATTTCATCCACCATATCAAAGGCTAACCTTCCTCTCTTAATACTAATGATTTCGCTAGTTACATGGTCCTCAAATTTTCTCTTTTTATACAGGACCTCAGGAAAAGGTGCATTGGTGTGGATATTTTCTAATACCTCCACATACATTTTGGATTGGGCATCTACCTTTGCAACCACAAACCTTTTAGGGAAAGGAATCAATGGGTTATAGTGAGGAGGATCAACAATATATGCTTCCATCTCTACCTCTATGACAACCTCCCTTTCGGATGGTATCAGTGTATTTTTCTCAATCTTTACTCTTTTCTCACCAGATCTCTTCTCAACCTCATTATTACTCTCTTCAACCTCATTATCACTCTCCTTAGGATTTTCAATTTTTTTTCCACAACTAGTAGTTACAACATCCCATGCTTCTCATGGAAGGGTCCTAGAGATCAATACTAGGAGTACTTCTAGAAAGAAAATGGAACAAATTTAGGAGGATGTTGTTGCCATGGGTACCAAAATGGATACTCGGGTTGACCAATTGATGGAGAACATTCAAAACATGGCTCATCAACAAGAGGAAATGAGTGCCATGATTATGAAGCCTGCTGAAGCATTAAATAATGGTGGTGAAACTTTGAATACAAATCTACCAGGGGTCGTCGTCAACTATCCTAATGATACTTTGGGTACTCATAATGTGATCAGGAATCTAGTAGGTGCTCGGAATGGGAACTTGGATTCGAATTTCGGTCTGAATATTCAGAATGGTCAGCCTGCAAATCTTGGCGGTCCTATAAATAATCAAGGAATCCCTGTGGTTAAATTTTTGGGGAATCCTCCTCTTCCTACTCACATTCGTCAGAGTATTGAACAAACTGTTGTACCACTGGGGCCCGTTCGTATTCCGTCTAGGCCTGTGGAAGAAGATAACTGGGAAGACTGGATGTCAAAGGTTACTGAACCTGCAGAGTTCGACAAGAAATTGCATATGCTTGAAGAGAGGATGCCCATGTTTGAAATTCATGGTGTGGTAGGCTTTGACATGTCTGATTTGGGCTTAGTGCCTGGAGTGAAAATTCCCCCAAAGTTCAAGGTACCTGATTTCGTGAAATACAAAGGCACTTCCTGTCCAAAGACCCATGTTAAGTCTTTTTACCGGAAGATGTATGCATATTCTGATGATGAGAAACTATTGATGCACTTCCTTCAAGACAGCTTAACAAGTGGCCCACACGAGTGGTACATGCAGTTGGAAAGCAATCACATCCGTACATGGAGAGAATTGGTTGAGGCTTTTTTATGCACTATCAGTATAACATTGACATGGCTTCCACAAGAACCCAATTGCAGAACTTGTCCCAGAAGCGGGATGAGTCTTTTAAAGAGTATGCCCAAAGGTGACGAGATATGGTTGCGAAGGTTCAACCTCCCATCTAAGAGCGAGAGATGGTGGAAATGTTTAGTAGTACATTACAAGGCCAATACTACACAACTTGTAGTACGTCAAGAACTTTTATTGAGATGGTAACACATGGAGAGCGAATTGAAATCAGAATTAAGTTAGGAAATATTCAAGATGTCGTTGCTGGGAATAATGCTGGTAACACTAAGAAGTCTTTTAGTGGCCACCAAAAGAAAAAGGAGGGGGAATCCAGTATGGTCTATTCTTGAAAAGGGAAAGGAAAATATCAAGGTTAAGATCATCAGATTACTGTTGTAACAATTCCAATTGCTGCACCTTAGCGCCAAGCATATACACCTAGACAGAATAATCAACAAAAACCAAGAATGCCTCCTAGGAATTTTTATGTGCTTCCCATGACATATGATGAGTTGTTGCCTCAGTTGCTTGAGTTTAAGTTAATTGAGTTGTGTACATGGAAGATTGACCCTGAAAAATTACCAGCTCACTTTGATGCTAATACCCGGTGTGATTTTCACTCTAGCGGGCAGGGGCATACTATTGAGAATTGTTATGGTTTCAAGCACAAGGTCCGGGACCTATTGGACTCTCAGACCATCAATTTTGGACAAGCGCCCAATATTACGAATCAACCTCTACCAACCCATGGCGGTGCCACTGTCGGTGCCATCCTAGAAGATGAAAATTTGAATTTGACTATGGATGTTAACTAATTAGTTACTCCTCTCTCATTTGTGAAATAATATTTATCGAGAAAAGGTGTATTCTTGGGCTGTGGCATGGACTGCGTAGTTTGCTTGGACCAACCAAAGGGTTTTCAATTATTGAAAGATGCAATCCAAAATTTGATTACCCAGGGAGTTCTGTAATTTGATCACGTAGTTATTGAGACTAAAGTGGGTAAGGATGAGGTTGATGTGATAACAATTCCTGTCAAGGCAAAAACCACTCAAGTACCTGTTACAATTCCAGTACCTGTCAGAAAGCCACATATAACCATCACTATGCCCGGACCAATAACATATGACAGCGACAAAGCAATTCCTTGGTATTATGGTGGTGAATGTTATCAACTACAGCAAAAGCTTATACTTAAAAGTCAGAAAGGGATGAGTTTGAAAAATAGGAGTTTGAGATTCATGACAACATTGGTGAAAGTATAATTACCCGCAGCTGTTGGATTTTCTCTCTGTCAGAATAGCCTGAAGGTAGCACAGGCGCTGCAGCTAAAGCCAAGGGAAAGCAGATTATGGTCAATAGTGATAAACCAGGGTAAAATTCCCCTATTCTTTCTTTGGATTATGAAATGGCTAAGTATGTAGCCGAGTTGATGAGGTACATTAAGAAAAGTGAATACAAGATCATTGACCAATTAATTCAGACACCTTCAAAGATATCAATCCTTGCTTTACTCAGGGATTCAGAATCCCACAGAAATGCACTGATAAAGTTGTTGGGGACCTCTTTCATTCCTCAAGAGATATTGGTAAATCAATTTGAAGGGATTGTGAATAGCATTTCCGCGAGTAATGGGCTTGACTTTACAGACTTTGATTTACCCCCTAGGGGGAGAAAGCACAATAAAGCACTGCACATTTCTATGGAAGTAGCAAAAACTACCTTATCCCCTGTGCTAGTTGACACGGGTTCCTCTCTTCACGTATTGCCCAAGTCCGCTCTCTTGAATATTGATTATAATGGGCTTTTGTTGAGGCCAAGTGATTTGATTGTTAAGGCTTTTGATGGGTCAAAGAGAATGGTGTTCGGGGAGGTCGACTTACCAATTAAAATAGGTCCTCAGGTGTTTGAAGTCACTTTATTTATTATGGATATTAATCCTTCCTATTTTTGTTTGTTGGGTCGTCCATGGATCCAAGGGGCTGGCGCTGTCACCTCCACTTTGCACCAAAAGTTATAGTTCCTATTGAATGGGAAGGTGATCACCGTTTACGGTGAGGAGGATTACATTGTCAGTCATCTAAGTTCCTTTCGCTATGTTGAGGTGGAGGGAGAACCCATGAGACTCCGTGTCAAGCTTTTGAGACTGTGCATGTTGTTAAGGCTCCCCAACAGGAGGATAAGAAGTTCTAGGTATCTATGCCATCTTATCGTTAGGCACAAATGATTGTTCAATATGGTCATCCAAAAGGATGGGGAAGAGTGTTAGATTTCGCTACTTAGACAGATAAGAAAGGTTTAGGCTTCATGACTGGTCGAAGCGGGTCGATTGCTACTTCTTCCAAGGTTCAAGGCATTCACTCGCCGATTATGTTTTTCGGTGGTGGGGTTATCTATGAATAAGCTCATGCTCTGAGTGAATATGGTGACAGTGATTGCGAGATGGATAAGTGGGTTCCTCCTACTATGCCGGGTAAAAAGATTGCTAACTGGTTTGTTGAGGACGTCATTGAAGTCACCCGTTATGAAGAGTAATTTTTCTTTTATTTGTTATCATGAAATAATCCCTGCATCCTGCCTAAGACGTAGTGGACATGCTGTAAGGACACAATGTTTTCATTGCAAATTTATTATCAATAAAGAACGTCTTTTGCATTCAAATATTTCTCTCCTTGTCCTTCTTTTTTATTTTAGGAAAAATGTGAGTTGTTGTTTTGTTTAAATCTAAAACTAAAAATAAAAATAAAATCATGCATATTATGTTACCCGTTAATCCCGGAAAATGTCGAGAATGATTCTGCTATGGCTCTTTATGACTTTGAAAATCCAATATATCAAGCTGAAGAAGATGATGAGGAAGATTGTGAAATCCCTGAGGAGTTGACTAGATTGTTTCGGAAAGAAGAAAAGGCCATTCAGCCGCACCAAGAGACTACACAGTTAATCAAATTAGGTGCCGAAGAGGTCCGAAGAGAATTCAGATTGGGGCCACTTTAGAGGATAATGTAAGAGAAGATTGATTGAAATGCTTCGTGAGTAAGCGAATATCTTCGCTTTGTCTTATAAGGATATGCCTGGGCTGGATACAGATATTGTTATGCTCAAATTACCTCTTAAATAAGAATTTCCTCCTGTTAAACAAAAACTTCACATAACTCATCCAGAGATGTCTAAGAAGATCTAAGAGGAGGTTCAGAAATAGTTCGACGCTGGTTTTTGAAAGTAACTTCTTACCTATCGTGGATCGCGAATATTGTACTGGTACCAAAGAAATATGGTAAAGTTAGAATGTGTGTTGATTATAGGGACTTGAACATAGCAAGCCCTAAAGATGATTTCCATTTACCACATATTGATATTCTGGTTGACAATACTGCTCGAGCTAAGGTATTTTCTTTCATGGATGGTTTTTCTAGCTACAATCAGATCAAGATGGAAATAGAAGACATGGAGAAAACTACTTTCATTACACCTTGGGGAACATTTTGTTACAAAGTGATGCCCTTTGGGTTGGAAAAATGAAGGGGCAACTTATCAACGTGCAATGGTCACTCTCTTTCATAATATGATACATAAGGAGATTGAGGTATATGTTGATTATACGATTTCCAAGTCCTAGACAGAAGAGGAACATCTTGTCCACCTGTTGAAATTATTTAAAAGATTAAGGAAGTTCAAATTGGGGTTGGATCCTAATATTTGCACCTTCGGGGTGAGATCAGGAAAATTACTGGGCTTCATCGTAAGCGAAAAAGGAATAGAGGTTGATCCTAGAAAGGTAAAAGCTATACAAGAAATGCTTGTGCTAAAAACAGAGAAAGAGGTTTGTGGTTTTCTCGGGAGATTGAACTAAATTTCTATATTCATTTCTCACCTTACAGCCACTTGTGAAGCAACCTTTAAATTGTTGTAAAAAGATCAAACGGACACGTGGAATAATAATTGCCAAGTGGTATTTGATAGAATTAAAGAATGTTTGCTAGAACCTCCAATTCTTTTGCATCTGATGGAAGGTAGGCCCCTAATAATGTATCTGACAGTATTAGATAATTCAACAGGGTGTGTGTTGGGGCAACATGATGAGTCTGGTCGAAAATAACATGCAATATACTACCTTAGCAAAAAGTTTACCGACTGTGAAATAAGATACTCACTGATCGAGAAAACTTGTTGCGCTTTGGCTTGGGATGCTCGCCGACTAAGGTAGTATATGTTGACTCATACCACTTTGTTGATCTCTAAGATGGATCCAACCAAGTACATCTTTGGAAAGCCAGCTCTCACGGGAAGAATAGCCTGTTGGCAGAGGATTTTAATTGCGTATGACATCTAGTATACTACCCAAAAGGCCATCAAAGGTAGTGTGTTGGCTGACCATCTTCCTCATAAACCCATGGAAGATGATTATCAGCCGATGAGGTTTGAACTTCCTGATGAAGACATCATGTACATACGGGATTGTAATATCCCAGGCCCCAAAGAAGGACCCAAACCAGGATCACGATGGACGATGGTGTTCGATGGTGCCTCCAATATGTTGGGAAATGGTGTCGGTGATGTGATTACTTCTCCTGAAGGTTTCCATACTCCAGTCATCGCCAGAGTTTGCTTTGATTGTACGATTAATATGGCTGAGTATGAGGCTTGTATATTTGGGTTAGAAGCTGCTATTAATTTACGAATCAAAATCTTGGAAGTATATGGGGACTTTGATCTTGTGATTAATCAAATCAATGGGGATTGGGAGACTCGTCACCCAAATTTAATTCCATATCGTTATCATGTGTTAAAGATGACCCCTTATTTTGATGAGATTACTTTCAGTCATATCCCAAGAGAAGAAAATAACTTGGCAGATGCTTTGGCTTCTCTGTCATCCATGTTTAAAGTTAGATGGGAAAATAAAGCCCCCTCTATCACCATCTTGAGGTTGGATGAGCCAGCATTTTGTTATGAAATAGAAGAGGGTACCACTGATGAGAAACCATGGTTTTACGATATCAAGAGATATCTTAAGACGAAAGAATATCCAGAGGATGCTTCTGTCACTAATAAGAAGACTCTGAGGAAATATGCAGCTATGTTTTTCCTTGATGGGGATGGTTTGTACAAGAGAAACTATGATTCCGATTTGCTCAGATGCATGGATAGACATGAAGCAAACAGTATTATAGAAGAAATTCATGAAGGCTCCTTCAGAACATATTCCAGCGGGCATACTATGGCCAAGAAAATCTTGAGAGCAGGTTATTATTGGTCAACAATGGAAAATAATTACTATAATTATTCTAGGGTCTGTTACAAGTATCAGATCTTTGCTGATATGATGCATGTGCCGCCCAATTCTCTTAATGTCTTAACTTTACCTTGGCCCTTCACAATGTGGGGAATTGATATGATTGGACAGATTGAACCAACTGCTTCCAACGGGAATCACTTCATTCTGGTTGTCATCGACTACTTCACTAAGTTGGTCGAAGCAGCATCTTATGCCAACGTCACTAAGCAGGTGGTTGCTCGTTTCATCAAGCATAATATCATTTGTCAATACGGGGTTACCAAGAAGATTATTACCGAAAATAGGTCAAATCTCAATAATAAGATGATGAAAGAGCTATGCGAGAGCTTTAAGATAAAGCATCATAATTCTTCCCCTTACCGACCCAAGATGAATGGCGCGGTTGAGGCAGCTAATAAGAATATCAAGATGATTGTGCAGAAAATGGTTGTCACCTATAAGGATTGGCATGATATTTTTCCATTTGCTTTGTATGGTTATTGTACCACTGCGTGCACTTCAACTGGGGCAACTCCTTTTTCGCTTTTTTATGGCATGGAAGCAGTCTTGTTTGTGGAAGTGGAGATTCCTTCCTTAAGGATAATGACAGACACACAGTTGGATGAGGCTGAATGGGTTCAAAATAGATTTGATCTGCTGAATCTCATTGACGAGAGGAGATTGACTACTATTTTCCATAAACAACTGTACAAGAGAAGGATGAAGAAAGATTTTGATAAGAAGGTACGTCCACAGAACTTTTAAGCTGGTGATCTCGTGCTGAAGAGAATCTTGTCTTCCAATAATATAGATGCTAGGGGTAAATGGGCTCCTAATTATGAAGGACCGTATGTTGTAAAGAAAGTCTTTTCAGGAGGGTCCATGATGCTCAGAACTATGGATAGAGAGGATTTTCCTCACCCCGTCAACGTAGATGTAGTGAAAAGTACTTTGCATAAAATGACAGTTGAGTTGACTGGCTCAGGCAAAAAAGGCATCCTGGCAAATCTAAGTGAGCATAGGTTCGGGAAAAAGTTAGGGACAAAAGAAAGAGTGAATGAGTGAAAAAAAAATTTTACACCCTCTAAGTTGAACCTATCAAAGGCAATTTAGGCAAAAAGGGTATCCTGGGGGATTGAAAACCCTAAAGGAAAATACAGGAAAAAATTACGGATTAAAAGAAAATACTACAGTCTACGTTGCATCTGTAATATCAACTTAGAGGAGTTTTGAGAAAGAAACAACCAATCAGTTATTCAGAAAGCAATATACTAAGGATTTTTGAGGACATAAGAGTTGTAGCAGAGTTGTCCTCCATAAATCCGCACTCACATTGCCATCTTTGTTTTCTCCTCTATATACTTTGTATGCAAGTGCCTCTTTTTAGGAATTTCTTCTTCATATAAATGCCTATTTACAGGCTAATCAATCAATAAATTTTTTTTTTTCAAACTGTGCCAATTTGTTTTACGTTTCCTGTTTTGATTGCTAAAGACGTTCAACATTTTTGATAAACTTTGCATTTAAAATGTTAAGGACTTTATAGAACATGATATCGATAAATAAAAATTGTTTAGAAATTTAAGGTGTTTGATGTAACGTCAAAGGTAGACATCTCATACTCGGCCTTTACTAAAGGATTATTGACATTCTCTCCTTGAATGTGACATTTTACAATTTCGTCGGTGAGGTTCTCCCTCGTTTTCTTCGTGAAATACGCATGCTAATCCTCAGTCAAGTTTGCACTTTTTTCACAAGTAATACGTTGCAAAAATGATTTTCTTCAGTGGTTGATGTTGCTGAAATCACTATCTTAAGCTTCTCCATTACTCAGTGGAAGAGGTAGTTTTTATCCCAAGTCAAAGCCGAATTTCAGGGACATTATGGACTAATTCGCCTTTATCCCCTAATGAAACAAGCATTCTCTCCCCAGTATAGTATGCATGATGGTGCATTCACAAAATCTTCCATCCCCAATGGTAAAAGGTGTCTTGAGATATCCCTAGTGGAACTTCTATCCCAAGATGTTTGTTT
The DNA here is from genome assembly GCA_948472305.1 of Vicia faba. Taxonomy (NCBI): domain Eukaryota; kingdom Viridiplantae; phylum Streptophyta; class Magnoliopsida; order Fabales; family Fabaceae; genus Vicia; species Vicia faba. The sequence goes on along the minus strand of OX451738.1, from coordinate 1,223,772,706 downwards.
CTTCTCAAGTGGAGATTTCCATCTTGGTGGTGTTACCCCCGGCGAGGTTGATGTTTGACTCCCCGTGAAATTTGTTTCTTAGGGAATTTTGCCCTATCAAGTTTCTTGAAGGGATGATTGATCATCAAGGTTGTTTACTCCCTAATGGGTCAAATCCATGGTTTTTTAAGCAATATATATTGACGTTTTTCGTTCACGGGTCTCTTATCATCAGTAGGAGAGTATCGCCGGAGAATTCCCTGGTAGAGTTCCAAATTTCAAGTTGTGGTGTAGAGGTTTTCTCTTCTTCTGCAAGTGGAGTTTGTCACCTCTAGTTATTATCCCCAGTGTGATCTTAATAGAGTTCATTTTTGTTCAAAGAATTTCTATGATCCCCAATAAAGACTTCTATTCCCAGTGAAGTTTTCCTCATCTTGAGGGGATTGGATATTCTCCCCAAGGAGTTGGGAGTTTGATCAGAATTCAAAATCTTCAATGAACTGCAATTTATTTTTACAATATTCTTCCCAGGAAGTTACTTCCTCATTGATATCGATCTTTAGAGGTTAATGGTTCCGAGTCTCAGTTCTCCATTGAAGTTCAGATTAACTTTTCTCTATAGAAGATCAGATGTGTAAAGATAATCGTTTGGAAGTTTCTGGTCTTCCCAGCAGCCTATTATTGATGTGCTGACCCCAGTGCGTTGCTAAACATGCATCATTACATTGGATCTACCAAAATGCATAGCATTTCCTTGTATGTAGCATTACGCTATAAAAATTCAAACATGCATAAGTATAAGCCAATTCTGTTCACCTTTGGTAACCAAATTGTTACACGCTCGAAGATGAATTATTTCCGCAACAAGCCTAGGAGGATCATTTTTTTTGTTTCCCCAGCAGAGTCTGTTTTCATTTACCACCAGACGGGTCTTTGGTGCTTTCCATGCCCCCATTCAGTCGTGGTTTTCCCTTGCAAGCCCTCGCTCATTTTAATCATGTTTTCTTAGTCTCCAGAGTGCAAGAATGAGTCGGTGTATAACCTATCTTATTTCTCAAATATTAAAGTATCCATGTTTGTTGTGTGGTAATGCAGATAATTTCCATACTTGAATAATTGATACTCCACCTTTTGGTTTGGGATATTGAAGTTCTCGCGGCATCTTGAAAGTCCAATATATTTTGGAAATTATTGTCAGAGTACCCCTCTACAGGTCTCTTTTTCCCGTAAAGTTGGCCTTTGATTCAACATTCACTTTTACTTCAGTCAAAATTCTCGACCAGTTTCCTTAATAGGATCTGTCATGTCGTGTCTCCAGTAAGCCTTCTTTGGTCAATCTCTATTCCATATATTCAACATTATCTTCTGTTATCTTAGATAACATTTCCGGTTAGGTTATGTTTTGACCATTTTCTTCCCTTGTTTAGGTTCTGGGTTGATCAGTTCCTTCTCTCTGGTTTATCCGTTTGGATCGGGTTTACCATCTATTAGTTTAGCTAACGTTTTTGGTTAGGTTATGTTTTGATCATTTCCTTCCCTTGTTTAGGTTCTATTTTGATCAGTTCCTTCTCTCTGGTTTATCCGTTTGGATCGGGTTTACCTTTCGTTAGCTAACATTTCCGGTTAGGTTATGTTTTGATCATTTCCTTCCCTTGTTTAGGTTATGTTATGATCAGTTCCTTCTCTCTGGTTTATCCATTTGGATGAGGTTTACCTTTTGTTAGCTTAGCTAACATTTCTGGTTAGGTCATGTTTTTATCATTTCCTTCCCTTGTTTAGGTTCTATTTTGATCATTTCCTTCTCTCTGGTTTATCCGTTTGGATCGGGTTTACCTTCTGTTAGCTGACATTTCCGGTTAGGATATGTTTTGATCACCCCTTACCATGTTAAGAGCCTTTTTGACCAGTCTCCTTATACACATATCCATATCCCCAGCAAGATCGCATATGATCGACTGGCTTCAGAGTGCAAATTTTATGGTTCTATTGAGTATTCAATCCTCTTTTACCATGATTGTTTGAAAGGATGTCACAAATCTCACCTTCTAGTTAAAGAAGATCAAATAGGGGCAGCTGTTGCACCCTAAAATTTTCCCTCTTCATTCTTAGTTACATTGCTTATGCTTCATCATGCATATTCATACATTTTCGTGGTTAGGATTAGGGTATTCTAATTCTCAAGTTCTTCTACAATCTCTAGAAGGTGTTTGTTTGGTCAATCAGTGCAAAAGAGGATCTAATATCTTCAATCTTTAAATTCTCTCAAGTCATCAGGGTTTCTTATGTTGCAAGATATCTCATTTGTCACATTTAAACATTAGAAGTTGGAAATTTACAAAGTTTTGGGGAAGAATCGCATTTCCACTGACCATCTCTCAAGATTAGGGTTTTGGTCAGTTGAAATATTTGAGGCTTGTATGATCCAAATTTATGAAGTATCATCTTCTCAATATCATATGAGGCATCTTTGTTCAAGTAATTTCTCATACATGTCCAGAAGAATTAGGGTTTTGAAGCTTGGTCATCATATGATAACACAAAGAGCCAAATTTAGGATTTTTTATATAATCGAGAAATCTTTGATTTTTTAGGCAATATTTTATTTCATGCTTCTTAACATGTTTATAATCATCTATGAATGGAAGGTTGGCCATCAATTTTAATTGAAAGAAGTTCAATTGATCAAAAGGGGGCAAAATAGTAATTTTGACCAAAAGTCAACCAAAGTCAAAGTTGACCAAGTGGACTTTTGGTCAACCATCAATTCATGTATTCTATTTTCATATTTCATGATCATTGGTGTCACAAAATTAAGAGAAAATATCAAAATGGAGATAACTTGTTCAAGAAGTTATTTGGACATTTAGGAAAAATTCTAAGTCTTTAGCCCTATAGTACCGAATTGTTGACAATCATAACTCTAATTTTTTGTCCAATGGGGGAAAATCTTATATGCTTGGAAAGATTGAGAAAAACCCTACAAGATTGTCAATTTTTTCTCAAACCTAAAAAATGAAGCATATGTGAGATATTGAGCTTAGGAGTTTAGGGCATAAAGATGACAAGTTGCAAGCCATGCTTGCACGCCCAGGCCAACATTTCCACAAACACATGGCGTGCCCCCATTAATGATGATCTATCTCTTTATACAAGTGATAATTGAGTTTGAAATTCAAAGATAAGTTGCAAAGGGATATGTAAGCTTCATGTTGATCTTTGAATCACTTCGTTTGAGAAAATAATGAAGAAGATATGATCATAAGAAGAGGATGTTACAAAGTTGAATTTCTTGCACAGCATGCAAGTCATGCACGTGCGCGCCTTGGCTTGACATGTCTTGCTTTTCCTAAACTTCACATGTTATTTTCTCCATGATGCAGACATCATTTTTAGTAATTCAAAGTTTCATGATGAAGCCTATCATGAGATCTTTTTAGAGGCCTCTCAAGCACCAATTTTGCACGTATGAATTTTGAGCTATGTGAGCTGAAAGCTAGCTGATCAATGAGGTCATGTTAAGACAGTTTTGCATAATCTTGTTTTGGGTTGGAAATTAATATTTTTAGTCACACGTTTGGCATGAGAACTCTTTATTTCATTTGCCAAAATCAACTAAATGACTCACCTCATAAGCATAAAACTCATGCCATCATGAGTTACCATTTTGGGCAAAAATATTCTCTTTCAAAAAATCACCCTTGTGCAGATGTGGACAGCTCATCATTATATGCTTGCTCTACCTCATTTCCACACATGACTTCTCACTAAAACGACATCCCGAGCCTAGTAGAAGCAACACAAAACGAAAGCATCTTATTGTTTCACACAAAGCCGCAAGCTGCTGTAACCTCCCTCCAAGGTTCTGCAAAACAGCAAAGACCTTCCTACCCTCAGTCAAGCTTCCTCAACACACTTTACTTCTCTATATAAACCATTCTTCATTCTCATTTCAAAAAAGGGAATTGATACACACACTAAACCTCTGAAAAATTTCTCTCAAGAAGCAAGAATTGGTTCTGCATTTTACATCAAGATCTCTTCAATTTGTTGGTGTTTCCTTCTAATTCAAGTTTGAACAAGTGATTTTCCTGGCTTCTAAGCCTACCAGCTCGACTTGAATAAGTCAGTGGAGTTGTTTCCACTAGGTAATGTTTCATAACTCCATATATATGGATTCGAGCTTGCATCTGCATTTATAAGTTTTCTCAATTGTTGAATTCATATTCATTATGTTGTTAGTTGGTCGAGCAATAGGCTCGAGGTATAGCTTTGCTTGAATCTGAGTTTGTGTTGTGTTCTGATTTTTGTGTAAAAGTTACAAATCTATAGAAGTTTGCTCAATTTTCCATGAGATTTTGTGATCGTTTGATGTAATTCTTGACATCATGTTGTAGATCTCTGTGAGATCTAAAACTTTGCTTTAGATCTTGAGTGATTTCATGGAAGAATGAGTAAGCTATGAGGATTTTATGTTCATCGCATAACCATATTTTTAGGGCTTACTGGAACCGTTGTATTGAAGAAGATGAAGCCTGATTGGTCCGTTTGAATCATCGGGTCCCACTCACGTGCCATTTTCTTGCTTTATTTTTGATTTTTTGTTTTATATTTTCCCTCTTTTTTATTAACTTCTTGATTTTATTTTAAGTAGTTTCTCTCATCCAAAAATTATCAAAAAAATATAGTGGACTATATTTTTAGTCTATTTTCACATTTTGAATTTTATTTCTTTTTTTTTAATCAGTTTTAGAACATTAAATAAAATCAATAATTTCAAATAGGGTTTTTATCATCTTTCATGTTCTAGAATTTTATTTCCCAGGATGTACTAATATAAAAAATCCCCAAAAAATATATTAGGTTCCATTTTGAATGTACTTCATCAAAAATAATTTTTGTTGGATTTTATAAAAATGTTTGATAATAAAATAAAATCAATCATTGACAATATCTTGTTTTCTTTACCTTTTTTTGGTGTTGTGAAAAAATAATTTACTTTTGGTATCTCCCTCTAACAATAAAACTCCATAAAATTATACTTGCTAAACCTTAGGTATTAAACCAATTTACTACAATTTTTAATTGAATTTACATTTTAATTTTCCTATTTTCCAGATTTTATAAACTAATGATAGTTTTGGACTTTTCTTTTTTCTTAGGCTAGAAGAAAGTTTTGAAACCCTAATTTCCTATACTTGAAAAAATCAAAGAAAATATGTTTAATTTCCTTGGGTGCTTTAAAACCATAAAAATCATTTTTTGTTAATTTTTAACTTTTGATTTTGCATTCTCTAGTTTGACCCTTTTATTAACTAGTCTTAGTAATTACTAATCATTTCAAACCCCTCAATTAAATCCAAGGACTATTAATCATGTTGTTGATTTTTACAAGGATTTAGAAAGTTATGTTTTAATTGGCTCAATTTTACAAACTTTTCTATTTTTTTTTAATTAATCTTGATTAGGGAGCATGTTATGGTTTTATCTTGACCATTTGCTTAGAAGTTAGGGGTTTGAATCCATCTTTCCTCATTCTCTCTTACCTCTAACAACTTTCTCTCCTATCCAATCTTGGTTACTTCTTATCCACCTCTCTTGGTGTGTTTAAGATTTTCATCCCTTGCTTTGTTTGATAGTGTTGATTAATGTTGATGCTTAGCCATCCCTTCCTATTCTCTAATAGCCCTACTTCTTGTATGTTCCCCTTAAGATTTCAATTCACTCTACTACAAATGTGAATTGAATAGACTTTAGGCTTATATCTATGTATGCCAACATAGGGTAGAGATTTCCCTTCAAAACTCAAACTATAGGATCAATCATTGTATGATAACATTAGGGATAAATTTAGATTAGTATCCCTTTAGACTCTTATATTTCCTTTTGCATCCTTGCATTTAAAACAAATCTTCTCTTCCTGGTAAACTTCAAAACACTTTAAAAATTACTGATGAGAATCATATCTTTGTTAAGCTTGGGAAATGATAAGCAGGTTTATTCTCGATCTTATTGCTTTTCCATTCTAAGCTTTGGTATAGTTCAAGTCTTAAAGACATATTTCATAAATAAGTGGAGAAAGGCTAATATGTCTCTCTTGAGATTAAGTAGTTGTTATCTGTAGCAAACTCACCAACCAACACAAACTATTTTTCCTTTGGGATTTTATTTCAAAACTCTTTTCAAAAGAACATGTTAATTCACTTTTATGCTGACACGTAAGTCTCCAAAGGTCGAGTTACGGAAGAAGGCGTAATTAATATTGTTCATTAAAAAATACAAACCAAAAAAACTTTTGAAGTCGAACTACGTCTGTTCTGATTCCTTAAAAGGGATACGTAGTGTAGCGGTAGAAATGTTTAAGACTAAGCCATGGGATTGACTAGACTTGTACAAATCAAAATAAAATCGCCACTGCACTTTATTGTTTCCAAAGGAATGGGAAAAGAGCGAATAAACCAAAAGAGGGGGGAAATATTCAAGGTGAGGGGGTTGGTTATGCAAAGGGAAGGTATTAGCACCCTAAACATCTACGATACTCCGTAGGAACCTCTTTGTAAAATCTGTATATTTTGGCTATGAAATGTTGTGTAAAAAAATGGATGGTGGAGGTGAGAAAAGAAATATATTTTTATGGTTTTTGCACCCGTCGCGATTGCGAACCTTTAGTGCCTACGTAACACCTTTCGTGCAATAGGGGATCAGGATACACGTAGTTCCTCTTTTAAAAAAATTTAAACACAAGTGTGTTGGTTAATTTTATGAGATAAGACATCATCGTCATTGTCTGTGTGGAAAACATACTTACTACCTACAATCATGAGAAACGAGAATTTCCATCATCGCAAAATGGAGGATATGGCTTGGATTTTAAAATCAACAATGCCTCACTCAACACCCAAGTGGAAAATATCTCACATTACTATATATTATAGAAGTATAATTGTTTGCATCACTACAAGGATTGACAAGAGTCCAATCTTTTGAGAAAGGTTTTAAAGTAAAAAGCCAAAGTGGCAAAATGGTTAGTAATGAGGTTGATTGATTTTTAGTCTTCTCACAAAAAATGTTCAGGTATTATTAATGTTGATTGAAGTTTATTCATGAAAAAAGTTTTGAAAATGCATGGACCTAAGTCCAAGTTTATTATGAAAGTGGTTCAAGTTTAAAAGTAAGAAGAGTTTTCAAAAGGAGGGAGAAGATTTTTGAAATTAAAGATGGGAGGAGAAGAAGAGACTATCCTAAGAGCATAAGGTAAAAGCTAGGGATAAGAACCATCTAACCAATAAGAAGCCAATACTTGACACTATGAGCCAATATAGAATTCACATTCTTTGGATTGAAACCAAACAAGCAATGATACTACACCTCTTGAAAGAACCAAACTTCAAGTGTATTAAGTCTTCACAAAAATTGGGCAGAGTAACGGTTGTATACGGGTGAATTCCAGATTACAAACAAAGAGTGTAATCACAATAACCTGCACATAACACAAACAAACAACCCAATGCCTTGAGGTAAACCTCAAGAGCTCCAGACAAAATAATCAGATAAGGTCACAAGGTCTCCAATCATAGGCCAAGGTTCCTAATCCTAAGTCCAAAAAGTCCAATGCTCCATAATGCCAAGGATAGTAACCAAATAGTCCAAGCATCATTAAAGATTTTTAGTATTTATGTTTATTATTAGGTGTTTTAAAAAAGTAAAGTAAAGCTCAAGTGAGAAAAAATAAAAATGACAAGAAAGTAAATACTCAAATGAGCAAAGATGAAAATGGCATGAAATATAAATGCTAAAAGTAGATAGTGCATAAAAATAAAAGGGGCATATAATAAAAATAAAGGATAAAGTCAATTATTAGTGATTAGTGGTTAGTTGGATGATCATATTGAAACTTGCATTTATAACTCATTAGAGGAATGGTAGAACCAAAGCCTCCACACAACAAGTTGCATTTGCTTTTTGTCAAGTATATCATCCATTTGGAATCCTCATGAGTACCATTTAATGATCAACAATGTTTAAGTGATCTGCGTTGACCAAAGGTGTTGTAGATACATTAGAGGATTGGTAGAACCAAAGCCTCCACACAATGAATCTCAAGATTATTGGATCAAAGAGATCAAATTAACATACTTTGGATTGCAAACATAAGTTTGGGCCACGAATGATCATTTATTAAAATTGGGACAAAATTTAGCGCTATGTTAAGCAATCGTAAGTGGACTTATATAGAAGTCGCGCCTATTATGAGGCCGGTCAATAACAATCTATGTACCATTTGTTTTGAGACATGATATAGAGATCATGCTCCAATAACACTTAGTGCAATAAGAAAAGGGATGAGATGAAGAGGGCTGGGAGAGAATATACAAACCACTTTTGAATTAAATTTAATCAAAGTATTATTAAAATCATTCATCCATTTTTGTAGAGTTAGACTCAACACCATGAACCCAATGATGTTAATAAAGTTCATGATAAAAAATTTAACCCAAGATCAGGTAGAAAATAGTCACAAAATAATATTACATTTAATATATACAAAAAGGTTTAAAAAATATTTTAAAATAGAAATAAAAGAGAAAAATATCAACTATGTTCAAATTATTCAAAAAATAAAAAGTAAGACCATATAAAAATCAAAAAAAGTACTCAAATGATTTTATAAATTTTTTGGTAATTTTTTAAAGTCAGAAAATATTTTTTAAATTAAAAGAAATGAGTAAAATAAACCAAAAATGATAAAAAATACCAAAGTCAGAAATAAAAAATAAGTGAAGTCACCAATATTTGTCACAATATTATTGGATCATTCCATAATATTTTTAGAATTTAAAAATGCATAAAAGTATTTTTAAACATTTGAAACAATTTAAATAAAGTGAAAATTTATAAAAAATACCAAAACACAAAATTAAATTGTGAATAAATAAAAATCAGAAAGAAAATAATCAAAAATATTTTGCATATGTTTTTCAGATTTTTTGGACTAAAAATGAATTTTCTATGATTTTTTGAAGTTTAAAACAATTAAATATAAAAATCAGAAAATAAAATAAAAAACAAAAAAATATAGGCCATCTAATCAATGTCAAAACGCGTTAGTAAACAGATCAAGTGCACCTGGCGCGCTGTGCATGTTATGGACTTTAGTGAATAATGAATAGGATCATTAATTAAATCAGATTTTTGAAAAAACACAGATGGCGCGGCTTCATTGGTTGGAAGATGACACATTGGTCATCTTCAACCTCCAGCCAGTCCCAAAACCAAGTTGCTCAAACTGTAAAATTAGAGCACGAGGCCTATGCCATTCACTTCGTCTCTTCAAGATGAAGACAACCACACCTTCGCGACAAATTTTTATAAATTGTAGCTCAAGCAATTTGGAAGGAAATTTTTGAAAAGGGATTTGAAATTTCATGGTCAAAACGTGTTTCCAAAGCAAGTGTTGCGACTAGAACCAGGGCAATGAGAGTATCATAATGATATCAAAGTTTTGAAGAATTGATGAAGGAATCTACCTATTGAAGTTAAGTTTCAGAGCTCTGAAACTGGACTTCTATGGAGCAATATAGGGCACAATTCTTGAATGTAATTATATGGTTAGCGTCAGGGAAGATCAAGGAAGGTGAATTGATGGAAAAATTGGATTGAAAAAAGGCTTGAGAATGGATTTCGAAGTTGCTTAATTTTGAGTTATAGAACATGTTTGGAAGGGTGTTTCTGGCTATCCAAGCTTGAGTAAATGAATGGGGGATGACCCTCTATTTATAGGGAATCAAATGGAATGTCCAAGCGTGTGAAACGATAAAGCTTGGAGGGAAATCGTGTGAAGTTGCAAACAAGAAAAGTGTGACTTCTAAATTGATCAAAACTCATCCAAAACGTGCGTTTTGTTGTGCTAATCAATTCTGGAACTTCATTAAACATGTTTAGAGGCATAAACGCATGGAAAAATTTGGATTAGAAGCCAAAACAAAGATTTAAAAATCTGACTTGAGATGAAACTTTAGTTCCAAGTTACCAACTTCAAAATCATGGCATTCTCAGCTCAAGGGGTCTTAGGGCATGATTCTTGATGCTTTAGAAAGATGAGGTTACAAGCTTTGCAATTGAAAAAGAAT